>JASUUG010000087.1:0-48427 GCA_030449905.1 Luvunga scandens | reverse complement strand
ATTAGATTCTAAACACCCTTATAAAATAATTTACTTCCACTAGGAGGAAATATTACAAGTAGCACAAAAAAACTTAATATTTGATAAATTATATTATTGATTTTTTTTCTTGAAGATTTTATATTCCCTAAGTTTTCAAAAAAGTAAAGTGTATACATTTATTAAATCTTATTATTAAAGTTGTCTCATACTGTAATGACAATAATAGATATAATATTAAATTATCTACACTTTTCTGTTGGAAAAAAATATGATATATTTACCTTTTAAAAGTAATAATAATAATAGTTAGTTTACAACAAGCCAATGGCCTTGCCAATCCCACCTATAGGGTACATATATTGCAGTAAAAACTCTTCAATCGTAAAAGAAATTTGAGATATGAACTTCACACACATTACATTGGTGGGGTGAAATTTACTTGCTATTATTATATGTAATTTTTTTTTAACATGTATTACTTTCTAAAACAAGGTTATATAATCAATAATTGTAGGCCACATGATATGGTCTAGTTAATCTACAATTTTGATACTCTCCTAAACATTTTAAATTGTTCTAGGATTGTCTCCACTCTCAGAAATCAATTTTCAAAACATTTTAATTAAATTAGAGAAAACAAGTCATAAAATAATGGCAGGCGTCTTGCTGCTCATCATTGGTGCGAAGTTGCTCACTAAATCGTTTTTAGTTACTACAAGATATATCTAGCTCATCTTCAAATATTAAGTATCATCAAGAATATGATTTAAAGTTATGTCTTATATATCAAATTTTGGAGCCATTTCTATATTCCATCACAACCCCTTGTAGCTGTACAATTTTGTATTTAATTCCACAAGCAAATTTCTGGCTTGCAAGTGTTGGGCTAAAAACTGAACAAAACTATAATTTGTGTAAACAGATTGTGTTTACAAACTCAAGCCGAAGGGCCTTTCCATTTTAACTTACTAAAGCCCAAATAGACACTTACTAGGAGAAAGCCTAGAATTAGCCCAGCCAAGTTCAAATTTTTCTCTAGACTTAACAATCGAGGGAGGAAAGATTTACACAAATTGTGGGAGAAATATTCCCAATCGATAATTAAGGATAGGTCTAGCAATGGATTGTGTTTTAACTGTTTGTGTCATTGTACACACGAGACAAGTTAGTGAATTTAAAGTCACTTTCTTTTCTTTAAAAACATAAAAATTAATCAAGTATTTAATGGGTTTAATGAGTGAAATAATTTTTGAAAATCATTGAACTCAAATGTCACATATTATAAAATGAGTGTTGATAATACTATAACTTTTAAAATAATAATTGGTACCAAACGCAAACGACTGTTTTTAACATACAGTACTTTTAAAAATAAAATTTTATCAAAAATTAATTAATTTTTATCACAGTTGATTATTACCAAACCCTTCCCAAACTATTAGGATTTAATATAAGGAAAAGCTAATTGCCTCCCTTTGTGGGTAATAAAGGTGGATTTTCCATCTGTTTAAATTTAGTTAAACGTTATTACTAATTGTCTGATGATATAATTAATTAATCAAGCCCAGTGTGAAACGTTAGACTCCAAAATCCAACAATTCAATTTAATATTCCAAATTAAAAAAAAATCAATGAAAATGAGACAGCCGTCGTTGAATGTAGCATCGACTTATTAATTAATTGCCGACAACCATTGAATTTAGCATGGACTTAATTGCCGACAGACAATTAATGGCATGCTAAGCACATTTGCGCCGTCTTGACTCTTTTAATTTTATCTTATTTATTTGGCTTTTTTTTTTTTTGTTTTAACTTTTAAGTTATTCTTTTTGCTAATACTTTCTTTTGGAATTCATTAAATTTAATTATGCAACAACTTAATCTATAGCCTAAACAGATTAAGAGTATGTTTGGTAAAATTATAATTTTTTAAAAAATTATTGTCAATTGTGTTATAAAAATAAGTAACTGTGATAAAAAACAGTTAAATATTTAATAAAATTTTTTTTTATAAAGCATTGAATTTTAAAAGTACTCATATGTGTTTGATAAGTTTTATTATTAAATTACTGTAAGAATATAAATAATTAAATTAGACATAATATTAAATAAAATTTATTTACACATTTATAAACATGTGTATAATATATTCTTTATTGTGTATATATAATAATTGATTATTGAAATAAATATTTTATATTATTAATTTTATTTTTTAATTTTATTATCTCAATATAATTAGTAATAATAATATCTCTTTAAAGTTATTGATTTTATTTCTTAATTAATAAGGATAATTTTAGACTTTTACAATATATATGAGGATATATATGAAATTATATTAAGTATAAAATTAATTTTCAAAATTAGATCTTACAAAACTATTTCTTTTATACTTTTCAAAATTTTAGGATAGGATAATTTTATGAAGATTAATTTATAAAAAAATTTACTAAAAATTAAAATTAAATTTTAACTTTTTAAAATTACTTTTAAGTATCAAAAAATATAAGCGCCCTACGAATTAAAGATTGTTTCTAATAACATTATCTTAACCATTAGGCACCAACAAAGTAAGCGATCCAAATTAAAAAAAAAAAGAAAAGAAAAGATTATCATACTAATACTTTTGGTCCGTTAGCATTAATTAATAAAACATTAAATGGGATTATTTCGTCCCCAACGAGGACTTGTGCTCATCCAATTTATGAATTTCGAAAAGGGTAAACTCTAATTTATTCTCAATTTAAAATGGTAATTTTTAATTTATCTTTTGAAAATATAAAAATATCAATTTATTTTTATTTATTGTTAAGAAGAAAAAAAAATTCATCAATGCGTCTTCTATTTATCTTTTTCGTTGAAACAAAATAAAAATAAATTGAAATTTTTATATTTTTAATAGGTACGTTAAAGATTATCACTCCATCATAGAATAAATAAAATTTAGTGTTATAGAAAATGAATTGGAGGGACGGCATACATGATTAAACAATCTCAACACTAACATGTTGGCTCTTGCACTCATCGAACTTTTGAACATACAGCTGGCGGCCAGCACACCGATCAACTTGATTCATCAAGTTTCGGATATGGAAATCTTTTATATTCTTGCCTTGATATTCTTCCAAATTGGTTTTATTGAAAGGAAAATCATATTATGCCAACCTAAATGCACTACACATGAAAATTTCTTTGACCTTTTTTTTTTTTTTTTAGCCGTCAAAAAAGAATAGAATCATATGTTGACACAATATACATATTACACACAAAGAGAATGAGAACAAAATAAACAAGGATGACAAAAAAAATTCTCGAACTGATTTGTCTGAATCGAAGGTACAGTTTGAGAATTAGTTCAGGATCAATTCAGGATATTTTATTAATTGACATTGATTTTTTTTTTTTTTTTTTGGGTTCAAGTCTTTAGAAAATGAATCAAAATCGAGACAAAAAGAAGCAAAATTGGTTCGATTTCTCTATATTGGTCCGGGTCAAAATCATTTCAAAAAATTTAAAAATAATTGAAATGATATTTTCCACGTATATAAATAACTATTAAACAATTGTGTTTACATAATCATTATCATGTGTGAGTATTCTCGTTTTGTCATGTGTACATGTTATTAAAACATGTTGTTTAATAGCTAATTAAAATAACTTTATTAAACTTTTTAGTTTAATTGCGTGTCAGCATAAAAAATGCAGACGCCTGCAATAGAGAATGATTATTAACAAAAATTTTATACATCTTTTTAAAAAAATTTTGAAAAAATTTACCAGAAAATATCTTTTTCAAACAATTTTCTCCTTCTTTCAAATTAGAATACCCTTTGAGGCCTCAAGTAATTACATAGGTAAAGTTATAAGTATTTAAACTCCGATTGATACGGCTTTTTAAATAGAATTTATTTAAGTAAAGCTTTTGTTAATAGATTTTTTATTTTTTAAAAAAAATAATTGTTTGATTGTCAATAAGAATTTTTATTAAAAATTATAAAATTACTTTACTAGGCAAGTTTTTTTTTTAAGTTTTATTATGAAATAATAAAATAAGATTATTAAATAAATAGAAGATATTTTAGATATTTTAACAATAAAAAATTTTTAACTTTTACTCTTAAAAGTTTAAAATTTAAGTTTTTGTTAGTATAAATAAAATAGCATATTTAATCTTCAAAAGTTAAAAATAAAAAATAAAAAAAAATTTAATAAGAACTTATGAGATTAAATAGTCATTTATAATCATTAGATAGGATATATCAATCGGACATATAAGCTTATATAGAAAAATATGATAGAGTCATTGTTAGTAAGGAAGACTTGTGAATTTTTCAGTCAATGCCCGCTTAGTCACGCAATCCAATTTTATATGGCTTTCAAATTTTTAGGGTCTCAACCACTTGATTTGATAAGGGGTGATTCTATTTCTATCCGACCTAAACCACAAAAGAATAATATGATATATAATATTATTAGAGGATTTCGTCATCATCCCCCTCGCGTTCACTATTCTAGAAGAATCTTGATAATTAACATGGATTTGGTCATTAAAAATTTAATAATACAGGATTAATCTATTGGATGATTAACTAACGTAAAGCTATTTATTATTTTATTTTATCATATAACAAAAAATGTCATATATAATGTAATGCAGTAGTATTATGAAATTCATCAAAATTTATTTTAATTATCAGGTAATTCTCACAGACTTAATTTTTCTTTTTTTTTTTTTTTACAAACTCATATTCCTCATTTGTTTTGAAAAATAGTTTATACTTAACTTAGTATCTAAATTCTACTTACCTCCTCAACCCAATTGCATATGAGAGGTCTCCATGATCGAAGCCCGATGAGATGATTTTAACCTAACCACTATTTTGTCTTTCTCTTTCTTTTCTTCATCAAAACCCTAGCTAAGCCCTTTTCGTGGAGTAATAAAACTACCATTAAGAGAAGTAACTAAACTAATACTTTTGGAAGTCCCAATCATAATCTGAAACGTGTGGATTCATCCTAGTCCTCCATACCAAACACTTCGATGAATAATAGAATCTCAAATTCTCCATTTACTTGACGTGGGCTTAACAAGCCACAAGGCCTAGTGGCCTACCACTTACCACTACCACACGAGTAATTGGGGACTGCAAAAGGTGTGTTTGATTCTTCAACCAATTCACAAAACCACAACATGTCAACACCATCGGTATCCAAAGTTCTTATTCCCTACTTCTCAAGTCAAACAAATCTTTCCGCAATTTGACACCTAATGGGATAATCATGCACACCCACCAAGCCAAGTGTGCGATCCAAGTAAGCTCTCTCACCCTAATTATAGTAAAAAGAATTATTTTTTTTTTCATTTTAAGAAAAGTCCATTGACGTATTTTATTTTTATACAATCTTCCACGATCAAAAACATTTTTAATATGTGGTTTTGAGATACACGTTAAAATAATCCTCAAATGAAGTATTATTGGACTGATTTTTTGATCTCACGATTTGGTTGGTGATTGTAATTAAGTTAGAAAATTCGAGAAATATGGAGAGAAATGAATTGTAGAGAATTTAAATAAACTTTCTTATGTTTTTAACATATGAGAATAATTACATATGACTTTTCCACCATATGTTGATCACTTCAAATTTTCAATTATATCTTTCAAACTTTTTTAATGATGTAGCCTAAATTTTCATGAATTATACATTGTATAAAATTTGAGGATAATCGAGAACTAAAATTAAGTGATTAGTAACAAAAAAGATTAAGAGTTATAAAAAAAATTGAGATTTACTAACATAAGAGTAGTTGTATTGTACATGTGTCCATAACATTAATGTTAATGGAGTCTTTAGGACTATGCACGCCCAAACAAGAAAAAAGTTCTAAAAAAAATTGCACATAATCCTTATCTTGCACATTGCAAATACCAAATCATTCACACTTGGCTTCCCTTGCAAAATTGGACCTCTATCTAAATTGTTCTCCCACATCAAATATTTTGGGACCCAAAATTTGGTCCTTCTCTCTGGTTAGGCTAACAAGTGTCTGATATCCGTTAATTTTCCTTTTGAGAGGGGCGGCTCCTCTTTTGTTGGCTTTCGTCAATTCATCATCTTTCCAAGTATCCCAAGAGGCAAAAGCTTGCAGCCTTTATATTCCCACCAGACCACACCAACATCAAACACTTTGTGGAATGTGGATTCAGTCATTCAGATATTTTTCTTTGCAATTGACAACATTACACGTTACAGAGCTCAAATGGGTGATCCGATGGTGTTCTTTTCTTGATAATTACGGGTACTTTTGTGCATTTAATTTGCTTCTGCACTTTACAAAGCCGGCCATTTTGACGCTTTTGTTTTGCTATGAATAATCAAGCGTATGTTATCATTATTATTATTATTATTATTATTATTATTATCATCATTTTGAAGGAAACTAAAACTTAGGCTCCTATTGCCACTATGCAACGGTCCGTGTTTTATGGAAAATTTTATCGACTTAAAAGTTTTGAGCTTTTGTCATCTTTCAAAAACTCCCATACTTCGCCTCTAGTTGCCTTCAATTTCCGAACGAATTTATTATTGCATCATACAGCGTAATAGTTAATTGACCTAAAACACTGTATTGACATCTGGTATAACTGCGAACTTTACACTAAATCATATTTAGCCATTCACATTTGAGAAGTTTTATATAAATGCGCATGTTTTATATAAATGCGCGTGTGTGTGTTAAAATTATAGAGGTTAGAGATTAGGTCGTAAAAAACTGATTTCGTAGGTTAAATCTATTACTACATTATATATATAAAATATATTTTTTATTCTTATAATCCTTTATATAGACACTAATTTTTTTTTTTTTCATTTAGTTGGCAGTTCATCCCTCCTCACTCATATAAGCAAGGTCAAACTCTAGACTTATTTTGGCAGAAAATTTTTTACCAACTCAATTAATTGCACCCAAAAAACCATCCCCAGTTTCGAGTCCGATTATGGTTTATTAAAGGAAATCATTTCATTAAACATAATTCTCAATAAGCCTCAACCAAGCGATTCAAGTTCGAATATTTGAAGAGGTATGAAATATAAAAATCACTACTTTACTTACAACTACCTTTTTTTTTTTTCCATATAAATATAAATCTCAATGAGCACTATCATTTAACAATCTTGAACTGCAATTTAAAAAAAAAAAATTTAAACAATATGAGGCCGTACGGGCTTTTAGAGATAGACTCAACTTCAATATTATACTCTTCCAACATTAAATTTTGATTGTAAATAACTTTTAGGGCAATTATCTATCAAGTGCCCGAATTTAACCGATGTTCAAGTAGATTTAATAGTGGAATGTTGAAGTGTCAACTCGATTAATGATTAAGACTAGTGCTATTAGCACCCATCAAAACTCCACACACTACTTTGAGTACACTCATTTTAATTCGACAAATAACTCTTCTCTTTTTTATTTGTCAACAAATCCTCAGAATCTCTTGTTGGAGTTTGCAGAATTTTCACTAGCTTAATTTTCTCAAAAATAATGATTAACTAGAAAAGATAAAGTGCTAATGGTACTTCTCTTTTTAACTAGAAAAGATAAAGTGCTTATGGTACCTCTCTTTCTATTTAAATATCTTACTCCTTTCTATATAAATCCCATCCCCCTTTATTCTTCGTTTGTAGCCCCAGTAATTTAGTTTTGAATAAAGAATAATAATTAAAGATGACAAGAAAATCTGAAGAAGAATCACGCAAAAGTTCTTTGAAAAAAAAAAATTAAAATTATTAAACGAATTACTAAAAGATGAGGCATTATCACTAGTGATTTGATTCTTCATTTCATGAAAAAAAAATCAGATTGAAGCTTAAGAGATTATATAAAAACCATTAGGCTCTTACTCTTTTGAGAGTTTTTTAAATCCGGAGCATCTTACAGTTTGATACAGGGGTTAAATTATTATTATTATTTTTTCTCTCCCAACTTTAAAGCTTTCCAATCGGGGTAAAGTTATAACTTTATGCAAGATCAATTCTATAAGAATTTCATAGGGGCTCGAGTACTCAATGATTAATTAATTCGATTAATGACTGAGGGGAAAATCTCCAATTTCGTCTTCCGTACATGTTACAGATGACCAAAGTTCAATTAACCACCCTTAAAAAATAATTAGATCCACCAATATATATTACCAAACCTTTTGGTTAGCTAGGCATGCACTTGCATTGTGCCCATGCTTTTCAACGTTACCTAATGGCTGCGGCTACTAATCTATTAACATTTCTGCTGGCTGATAACCAACCAACTAATTAATTAGTTGGGCCTAACTCAACATTACTTAATCACTAACCGACTAAAGTTATTGCAAGTATTCAAGGGAACATGAATAATAGGTGATGAGCAGCTGCTTTCAAACTGTTAACTACAAGACCAATTCAAAGCCATTTGCTGCACTGCACTCTCAAAATAATTGATATAGAGAGAGTGAGAGAGAGCTAATGTCAGCAAATAAAGCGACACTAACGAAAATGAAATTTGAGTTTGTGTGTCACTCCACGTTTATGGACTCTGTATCACTCTTACGTTTTATCTTTGAATATTTTGAGTAAGCTGTAGAAGTTAAACTGCCGTACAAAATATATTGATATCATTACAAACTAATTAATCATTTGATTAAATAGTCATTAAATTGATTGGATGTCGGTAACTTATTATTATAATATGAAACTCACAGCAGCACATTTTTGTAAAAAACATCTCATCCCGAATTTCGTGTTAGATATTGATATTGGTTTTTTTTTTCCCCCTTAATTTCTCGTGTTCACTTTTAATTGCGTTACTGTCCATCAAAATATCTTAAATCAGTCTTGTAATGACGCACTGAAAATATTCGGGACTAGAATACATTGGACCTACTTCAATACAAGACAACTCGAAACCTCAAATCAATAGAGGGCGAGGAGTCGCTACAACTCGACCAACGAATGTCTTGCCTAATTGTTCGAGATTTTGAATCAAGTAATTAGTGAATCTAATATCAAGAATTTTATAATCAAATTACCTATATGATTAAATTAGTAATTGGTAAACCACATTCACATAGGTCCGGCTTTGGATCGTTGTGCACTGGTAGGATTTATTTTTTTTAAAATATTTATATGTTTTATTTAATTTATTGATAATCTAATTTTTTTTCCACCCATGTGAGTGGATTTGAATCCCAAACCTCCTTTTGCATATTTTGCCTACTCCACTAATTGGCATAAACATAATATTGGTTAGTGTTGTTCTAAAACAAAATATTAAAAATGTGTCATCATTTAATCAATCTAGGAAATTCCACCGAAAAAAAAAAGGAGGTTTGGGACATAAACCTTGGGATTGATTTTAAACAATTGAATGAGAGATAATGAAAGTTAAAATAGTATTTAATAATAATTATTCATTTAACGTTAGTTTTCTTAAAATTAATAGCTTAATATTTGTATCAAAATTTTAAATTAAAAAAATGTAAGCTAGAATCTACTAATAATCAATTAAGTTACGTTTGGGGATGTTTTTAATCAAAATTAATAATATTTACAGAAATTTATTAGCTACAGTTTTTAAATTTATTAGCTACAGTTTTTGTAATATTTTATTGACCAATTTTAAGAAACGAAATTCTAAAAATAAGAAAAAATATAAAAATGTTTTAAATTAAAATCACTAGTGACGAGAAGAGTGAGCAGTTAAATAAAATATCTAATCACTGAAAATCTGAAATAACGTGGGCGAAGAACCTGTTTCGCTCACGCTGGAATTGCCGCCAAAATTACCGGCAATCCAATAACCCCGACCATTCTGGGACCGCCACGTGCGCTCTTACTCTTTCTCGTGCCGACCAGCTCAACTCCACAGACCCAAAATCGTCAAAACACCCCACGCTTTAGATTAACCGTCCCCATCCACCCGATAACAGCTCGCCACGTCACACGCTCAGAAACTAAATCCCCCCAAAAGGCAAAACTCAAAACTAACACAAAGTCTTGTTTCCATAATCGCGTTAACAGTTGTGCAAAGTGTACCCCTTAACATTTCTCAAAACCCCTCCCTCTTTTTTTTTGCCTATCTATGCGGTAACTCCTTGAATATTGGAAAGACGCATCATTGCGAAATTTGTACAGTAAATTCACAACGCGGAATAAAGTTTCTTCTTTTACTTTTTGGTTTTTCGTTTTCGTTTTTGGGTTCATTCGTTGATTCTGGGTTTGTATTTAAAAGTAGTGACTTGTCAAAGTTTTCAGAACTTGGGTTTGTTTCGTTCCATATTGAACAACTAATTTGGAGAAAATGGATGATGAGTATGCTAAGCTGATCAGGAGAATGAATCCACCCAGGTTCAGATTTCTGTCTTTTTGCTCTATGTTCTGAAGTTCATGATATTTGCAAAGTTTCATCTTTCTCTTTATATTTGGGAATTTTGTTCGGAAAGCAGAGGAGATTATAAAAGGGGAGAAAAAAGGAAGCTTTTCTTTGTACTTTTACTAGCTTTTCTAAGCAAAGAAATGGAAACCCCTACTCGAAATTAAACGAGCAAAATTTTAAGAAATTTCCAAAATTTTGCAATTTATGTGGGATGCTTCCCCCCACCCCTCGCTTTATTGCTGTATTTGGTGATTTTATTAGTGCCCTGTTTATTGCAGAGTGGTAATTGACAACAATACATGTGAGGATGCCACTGTTATACAGGTAATTTTGTGGTTTGATTTGGTCCTGGATTTAGCAAAATTAAGTTAAAAATATCATCTGTCTATGATTTCCTTAAGTTGTGTTGATCGTAAGAATTGGATTTGTTGTTCAGGTAGATAGTGTCAACAAGCATGGAATTCTCCTGCAGGTTATTCAAGTGCTTAACGATATGAACCTTGTAATAAAGAAAGCTTACATATCATCTGATGGGGGATGGTTTATGGATGGTAAAGTTTATTCTTCTTCAACTGCTTCAGTTGTCAGGAGTTGAGTGTCTTTCTCTGTTCCTCATCTTATTCCTTTTCACATTATTTGATTTCAGTGTTTAATGTGATTGATCGTGATGGGAAAAAAATCAGAGATAAGGAAGTCATCGATTATATTCAACGGGTAAGAAATTGTCCTTGATCGCTATCTTTCTGTTTGATCATCCATTTGATTGCTGACAAAAATCAGAGAAAACAAAGAGAGAGAAATTTTTCCTCACCTTAATTGTTTCCATTCTCAGGAAATGATCACCTGAAACCATCTCAGATGTATAAGTTTATTTTGGTTTATATGATAATACATTATTGCATTAAGAGAAATTCGGTTATCCTTTTCTTTTGTCATTCATTGTTAATAATTGACTCACTAAAATGTTGACTAGGCTCATCGGGTGACTTATTTCTTTACAGAGGCTTGAAACTGATGCCAGCTTTGCACCCTCGTTAAGAAGCTCTGTTGGGGTGATGCCTACCGAAGAGCATACCTCAATTGAATTGACCGGCACTGACAGACCTGGTTTATTTTCAGAAGTATGTGCAGTTCTTGCAGATCTTCACTGTAATGTGGTAAATGCTGAGATGTGGACGCACAATGATAGAGCTGCAGCTGTAGTCCATGTCACAGACCATTCCACAGGGTGTGCAATCAAAGACCCAAAACGTCTCTCAACAATAAAGGAATTGCTATGTAATGTCCTCAGAGGCTATGATGACTTCAGAAAAGCAAAGACGTCACTTTCACCTCCTGGTATTATGAATAGGGAGAGAAGGCTGCATCAGATTATGTTCGATGATAGGGACTACGAAAGGGTTGAGAAAGCAGTTGGGAGAGTTGAGGATAGAAGTTCAAGACCCCAAGTTACTGTCTTAAATATTGAGAAAGATTACACAGTCATTACTATGAGATCAAAAGATAGGCCAAAACTGTTGTTTGACATTGTTTGCACTCTAACAGACATGCAGTATGTAGTGTTTCATGGAATGGTCAACACAGGAAGGACAGAAGCTTATCAGGTAAGATAGTGAAAACACTTTTATTAACTATAGAGGAAATTTTTTTATTATCTAGCAGTCATAACCTGGAGATTGCTATTGATCTCTGGTAGGCTGTCTTTGACAACGGTTAGTGCTTTAAACGTATCTTGACTTTGTGTTCCATCTTGGAATGGAATCTCAATTTGGATACAGTTCAGTTATCTAAATTTGTGTGCAGGGTCAGCGGCAATGATAATTTTCTCTTTTCTTAACAGATGCTCTTCTGTTTGTTTGTAGGAATTTTATATTCGACATGTTGATGGGCTCCCCATAAGCTCAGAAGCAGAGCGAGAACGTGTTATACAGTGTCTTGAAGCAGCCATTGAGAGGCGAGCTTCTGAGGTGTAGGAATATTTATGTGAATATTTTATCATGAAGGGCTTTCTCATTGAGTTGTATACTAAAGAATCTTGCATGGACTTGCAGGGATTAGAGCTAGAATTGTGCACCGAAGACCGTGTTGGACTCCTTTCGGACATTACCAGGATATTCCGCGAAAACAGCTTGAGTATTAAAAGAGCTGAAATTTCGACAATTGGTGGAAAGGTTAAAGACACTTTCTATGTCACAGATGTGATGGGAAACCCTGTTGATCCCAAGATTATTGATTCCATACGCCGGCAAATTGGACATACCAAACTGCAGGTAAAATGCAACACGATTCTTGCACCAAAGCCGCCTAAGGAGACAACAACCGGATTTTTCTTGGGGAACTTCTTTAAGGCTCGAACTTTCCAGACTTTCAAGTTGATTAGATCCTATTCGTAAGTTACTTGTATATTCATAAACAGTAAATGCTGTACATAAAAGTCAGAAGAACACTCAAAAACAGAAACATTTGGGGAGTTAGAGACTGTACATGGATATGACATCTCCCTTGTTGCTGCCCTCTAGTATACACATCTCCCTTGTTGCTGCCCTCTAGCTACATATTGGTTTAGGTGCTGCTGTTCAAAGAAATCACTTTGTATATATTGGTGCATACTGTGTACAGTGTATAGTTATATGGGTTGTACAAAAACTTAGAAGGTTGTATATAGATTCAGCTTAATGGAAAAAATATATATATGTGAACGTTATTACTATATTTATGGATCTGTGGTTGAATTTTTTTTGGTTATCATGTATGATGTAGCATCATTTGTATCCGTTGGTTAAGCGTGCAAATAAATTGAATTTCGATATCTTAAATTTATAAACAGTAGTTCTTCTGAATTTTTTATTTGAATATTGTGAAACCTGCCATTAAGATTTACTAACTATTGGAAACAAGGAGTCTTTCTTCATAGGCTCTCTCTCTCTTTGAAGGAGAACCTAGAATGAAAGAATAGTTTTTTACAGTAGTCTGTAGGACAGTGAAGTCGCTTAAGTGCTTGGGCGTTTTTATTTGGTCAAGCTGTTTATTTTAGTTGGGTGGGTAAGTATAGTTATTAGTAGAGAGGTGGTAGGTAATCAAAACTTTACAATTGAAAGGTGCATAGAAAGACCAAATGGAAACTGAAGTACTGGTTTGTGAATGCAAAGCAATCTCCTTAGAAGAGGAAACAAAGAGTATAAGTTGATATCGGTGATATTATGAAAGGCAAGGGGAAAACTAGTTGAAGGATGTTTGCTAGGCAGAGTTCTACATCCGAGAGGCGTCAACCAGGAGGGACTTAAGTCAGCTTTAAAGCCGATATGGAGAACAACATAGGAGGTAAAGATTGAACGTTTGGGACCTAAAATATTCATGTTTAAATTCGCCTGTAAAGTAGATAAAAGGAGAGTTCTAGCAGGAGGGCCTTGACATTTTGAGCGTGCGCTAATAGTCATTAAGGAACCAAGTGGTATAGGGGAAACAAAACAGTTTTTTACTCATTTAGCCTTCTGGGTGCAATTCCACAATGTCCCGGTTGGCTATATGGAATAGGAAACAATTAGAGTTCTAGGAGAAGCAATTGGAACAGTAGAAGAAGTTGATGTAGATGAAGATGGAAAATGCATTGGTCCATAGGCTAGAGTGAGAATTTTAATTGACATTACTCGACCACTTAAAAAAGTCATTTATGTACAACATGAAGGTGAAGATGATATTCCTATTCTAGTGGTCTATGAAAGATTGCCAGAATTTTGCTTCTGTTGTGGATGATCGGGCACTCGTATAAGGAATGTAATAAGTATAAAGGGCAATCGAAGGATAAGCTTGCGTATGGGGTATGGATGCAAGCAGTTCAACTAATTGGAAGATCCAAAACAAAATGGAACAATGAAAGAGAACATAAGGCTGGTAGCCGGAAAGTTAACTCCCAACTAAAGATGCGGCACGAAAATCAATAGGGTATTTCAAATATCTAATACTAACAGTCCATTCAATTTAACAGGGGTGATGCAACTCCAAAAAGACCAAGCTCAAGCAATAAAGATGGACAAGTGGTCAATAATAAAGGAGGTAATGAGGAAGGAAGAGATGAAACCTAATTAATGCACAGGCTACAAGGTCAAACGAAGCAGAGAGTAGATTGCAACGAGCAATCACTTATGACTGTCATAACAAATGTTCCTAAGAAGATAAGCAGTAACGTGGGAAAAAAAATTGAAAAAGAGAGTGAAAGTGAAGATGCTGTCATGGACGAAGATTGGGTCAGTGTGGGCTTAAAGACAAAGGCCAAAGCCTAGACGAGCGGACAAGAAAAAGAAAGAGTGGAAAAAGTGTTGGACATATCTCAATTAAAGCCCAACAAACAAAACTGAAAACGCCAGGCCCGATCTCAAAAGCAGAAAAAGCAAATAGCCAGCGAAAGCTGCTGATGAAAAGGCCTTAAGAGGAGCGAAATGGGTCAAGCCCAAATAACAAAATGATTAAAATGGTTAGCCTGCCCGAACCATCTTAAAAGCAAATGCAATATCATTTACCTTCAACAAAACTTCAGCTGGAATAAGTTCACTAACCATAGAGGAGAGGGAGATGGTAATGTCAATAACTACAAATATATCGGCAGAGGCTGGTAGCCAGCCCCGTCGAAAACCATGAAAATCCTTAGTTGGAATGTGTAGGGCTTAGGGAATTCCCGGACGTTCCTAGCTCTACAAAAAATTCTTTAACAACATAGACTGAAAATGTTGTTTATGTGTGAAACAAAGTTGATGTTTATGAAAATGTCTGAAGTAAGCAAGAAGTTAAAGTTCGAAAGTTGTTTGGTAGTAAACAGAAATGGTAGGAGAGATGATTTGGCAATGTCATGGAATAATGATGTTAACGTGTGTATCACTTCATTCAGTAATCGTTATATTGATGCTCAAGTGCAGAATGAGAATGGCAACTGGATGAGATGCACAGGGATTTATGGACATCCAAAGATGGGATAAAAGAAGCATACCTAGACTTTATTGAGGAGGTTAGCAAGCTTATTTGATCTTCCATGGCTTTTTTTTTTTTGGTGATTTTAATGAAATTTTGCATTCAAATGAGAAAATAGGTGAAAATGACAGAAACTTGAGCATGATTAATGAATTTAGAGAAGCCTTGCAAGATTGCAATCTAATAGACTTAGGCTATAAAAGTTACCATTTCACTTGGGGTAATGGTAGATATGGTGTTGACTTTGTTAAGGAGAGATTAGATAGATTCTTGTGCAATAAGAGGTAAAGGGATAAATATGATGATTGTGCTGCCTTTAATTTAGAAACTTGGACCTCTGATCACTGTCCTGTTTTGATGGAGGGCGAGAAAAAGGAGATGAGCTAAGCTATACAAGAAGAAACACTTCAAGATTGCATTATGAGGATATGTGGAGTGCCTATGAGGCCTGCAAAAATAAAGTTGAGGATGAATAGAGTAAGCACAATAACTAAAGTCATAGTAATCCTGTTTACTTATTCAAGCAAACAACCAAGGCTTCAGTGGCTTAACTGAAATAGTGAAGCAGAGAATAATTTAGGGGCAGACAGAACAAATTAAAAAAAGCTACAAGACATATTAAAGGAGCTGAGGTTTAGTGGACAACAATACAATAATGAAAAGGAGATTAAGTCTGTCAAAAGACAAATTTACAATATCTTGATAGACGAAGAAATCTATTGAAAACAAAGATCTCGAGCTGATTGGTTAAAGAAAAGTGATAAGAATATGAAGTACTTCCATGCAAAAGCATCTTCAAGGAAGAGGAGAAACAAAATATGGAGTATTAAAGACAGACAGGGGAACTGGACAGAGAAGGGAGAGGAAGTGGAAAGAGAGTTCTATGAATTCTTTGCCAATATGTTCTCAACATTTAGGTTAGATCAGAAGCAAGTGGATGCAGCTTTAAAAAGAATGGTTCCAAAAGTTACTAAGGAGATGAACGAACTTCTACAGCAGCCTTTCACTAGAGAGGAAATCCTTAAAGACTTATTTCAAATGTGCCCTACTAAAGCCCCGGGACTTGATGGTTTTGCAGCTGCCTTCTATCAGAAACATTGGAACTCAGTAAGCACTGGTGTAGTATCCACAAGCCTCTATATCTTAAACGAGCAAGGTACAATGGCTCCTCTTAACCATACCTACATTGCTTTAATTTTAAAGGCCAGAAAGCCTAGAAAGGTGATTGATTTTAGGCCTATAAGCTTATGTAACGTGATTTATAGAATAGTTGCAAAAACCATTGCAAATAGACTTAAACAAATTCTACATTAGATTATTTCCCCAACTTAGAGTGCCTTTATCCCAAATAGACTCATAATGGATAACATAATTATTGACTATAAGTGTCTCCATAAGATTAAGCATAGTAAGGGGAAAAGGAATGGTCTTGTTACATTAAAGCTTGACATTAGTAAAGCATATGATAGAGTAGAATGGATATTTATGAAGCAAACAATGATGAAATTAGGCTTTACTCATTCTTGGGTGAATCTTATTATGAAATGCATTACAACATCTTCATTCTTTATTATCATCAATAGGGTAGCTAAGCGCATAATTTATTCTAAAAAAGGTCTAAGACAAGGATGCCCTCTTTCTCCTTATTTATTTTTTATCTATGAAAAAGCGTTTTCAAACATGCTATTAATGGCAGAAGAAAAAGGCTTAATTCATGGCTTAAAATTCAGCGGAGACATCACCATTTCTTATCTTTTGTTTGCAGATGATAATCTCATACTTACAAGAGCCTCAGTAGAAGATTGTCAACATCTCAAGAATGTTTTTGATTGCTATGCTGCTGCATCAGGCCAATTGTTCAACTATGATAAATCCTTAATGTTTTTTAGCAACAACATAAGCAGTGGAGTTACTTCAGTAATTAAGAATATTTTCCAGTTGAAGGTTGTCTCCAAACATGAAAAACATATGGGACTGCCATCCATAGTTGGTAGAAAAAGGAAAGGATTATTTAATGAAATTAAGCTAAGAGTGATGAGTAAGATTGCTAGTTGGCAGCACAAATTTTTTTCAAGTGAAGGTAAGGAAGTGCTCATTAAGGCAATAACTCAGGCTGTTCTAACTTATGCAATAAGTGTTTTTAAGCTTCCTTTGGGCAGCTGTAGTGGTATTCATAAGTTATTGCTAGATTTTGGTGGAATAACAACTTGGATAAAAGAGGAATCTATTGGGCAAAATGGAAGAAGCTAAGCTAATCCAAAATAAGAGGAGGGTTAGGTTTTAAAGACTTTGCAAGCTTTAATCAGACACTGATAGCAAAGCAAGGCTGGAGAATATTGTAGAATCCGGAGTCACTGATGGCCAGAATTGTTAAAGCAAAATACTTTAAGGATGGGCAGTTCTTAAATGCAAAATTAGGCTTAAAGCCCTCTTTTATTTGGAGAAACATAGTTTGGGGGAGACAAGTTATTCACAAAGGGATTAGATGAAGGATTGTGAATGGTTGGGGGGTACAAATCTACAAAGGAAACTGGATGCCAAGACTAATTTCTTTCAAACCAGTTTCCTCTCCATCTTTGCCTATGGATGCTACTGTTTCAGTACTAATTAATGCAGACAACCTGTGGGACAAGAGTCTAATTTATCAACACTTTGTGAAAGAAGATGTAGACTGTTGAGTACTAGAAAGTGTGTATTTATAATGGAGAAAATCATCATTTTACACTCCAAGTCTTACTAACATCCCTATTTTTATGTCTTTAAGTCCCTTGTAATTTAGTTATGTATGTTTTATTTTAATTAAGTATTTTATGTATTTTAGGGGATATCATGGTCATTTCACAATAAACGAGAGATCAGATGGAAAACGGACAGCACTTTTGAACTCGGGGCGATCGAAAAAACCTTAGGAGGAGCATAAAAAGAAAAATGGTATCGCTTTCACATATACGATCGCTTCACACATACTGATGACGGTTGATATATACTATGATCGCATCAGTACACGATCTCGTTCACGGCAACTTTTCATCAGATCAGATCCGACGTGGCACTGCATGCGATGACGTGGCACTATACGATGACGTGGCGGCATTTGATTGGGCGAATGATGTGGCATTGACCGCTTATGTGGCATTGATCGATGATGTGGCGTTGATCATGATGACGTGTCATCATCCTATCAACCAAAAATGTTGACCGGTGACGTGGCGAGAATATTAGTGGATCGAAAAAACGCGTGTACGGTACATGCATATACACAGAATAACAGCCCCGATGATGTGTTCCATCCAATAGAACTTGCCACGTGGCGCAATCCTGAGCGTCCAAATTGTTTTAATCCGATGGCCATGATTTACTCAGTTTATCTATAAAAAGGGGGCTCCCCCCCCCTAATTTGACACCCCTGAATCCATTTTTGGACTCCATTTTCTCTAATTCCATCTCCATCTTGTATTTTCTACGTATTTTAATAAAATTCCCATTTTACCCCTAGTTAAATTATGAGTGGCTAATTTCCTTTCAAGCTTGGGTTGAAGGTGAAGTCTCAACATGCTCCATGGGCTTAATTTGGTAAATTTACTTTTCCTTCCCCTTTAATTTATGTGGTTGTTTTGACTTTTCGTAGACAGATAGTAATAATCTTGTCTGGATATCGGCTGGAATAACCGCCTCCCTAGGCAAAGTTATTACTATTTGGCACGGGAAGCCCTTAGCACCATATCTATTAGAGTGTGGTTCATGATGAGTGGAAGTTCCCCCTTCATGATTTAATTGGTACTAATAATGAATATTAAGCCGATGGTACATGTTGAGTACAGATCCGGAGATCCAAGCATTTCATTTTAATAAGTTTATTCCAACAGCTTTAATTTAAATTAATACATTGCCTACATAATTCTCATTATAAATTCAATCACCAATTAAGAAAATTAATTCTACAAGTAATTAAAATCCACCTCCTCGTGGGATCGACACTCGTCACCATTAATCTATTCTACAATAGATTCGTGCACTTGCGAGTTCAATAAAATTTGCACAACAAGTTTTTGGCGCCGTTGCCGGGGAGGTAAGTATTTTAATTTGTAGAATTTTTTTTTTTCTTCTTTATTTATTTATTTTATTTGTTTCCTTGTAATATTTTTTTTATTTATTATTATTATTAAAAAAAAAAGTGAAATTACATTCTAAAGTAGGTATTATTTTCTTTTCTTCTCTTCTTTAAATTTCTGTAATTTAATTTTCATGTTATTTTTTTTTATTTTGTGAAATCGGCAGGTTCAACCGCCTCTTAATTTATTTTAATTTGTTTCACGTATTTTCTTTTCTATATATAGCACTTGAGTTATTTTCATAGGAAAATTGTAACAGCATAATAAGGTTAGTATCGTAATTTCTCCCTCTTCTTTATCTTTATTAATTTTGTTATCATTTTTTTTCATTTGCATGCATGGTCGTAGGTCAAAATTACCTAATCTTGAGCCTATAGATTTTGAATTAGAAAAAACACTTCGCACGCACAAGCACGTTACAATTAAAAATAAAATTGGGATGGATTTGCAACCAGCACCACAAGAGAGGCCATTTAAGGACTACTTCAGTCCCTTAGCTAACTTGAGCACATCATGCATACGATACCCAAATGTAGTCTTTAGAGTTTTGAATTAAAACCTAGTGTGCTAAATTGTCTCCCAACATTCTATGGCCTAGAAAATGAAGATCCATATAATCATCCTAATGATTTTCATGCTATTTGTCAAACTTTTAAATATGAGAATTTTTCGGATGATGATGTTAAACTTAGATTATTTCCATTTTCTTTAAAGGATAAAGCTCGCTCATGGTTCAATACATTGCCTCGCTAATAAAGATTACATCATGGGAACAAATGGTAACAAAATTTTTGAATAAATATTTCCCAAGACATAAAACCAATTCTATTCGCAGGAAATTTCGAGTTTACCCAAAGAGAAGACGAGCAATTTTTCAAGCATGGGAGCGATTCAATGGGCTACTCCTAAAGTGTCCACATCATGGATACGAAAAATGGCACCAATGCCAATACTTTTTGGAGGGATTATTGCCGAATGTGCAAGAATGGCTAATGGCAACAAGTGGAGGAGAGCTAATGTCAAAAAGTGCATCGAGATTTGGGATTTCTTCCAACGACAAGCGATAATTCCCAACAACGAGTCGCTCGCTCGTGAGTACTAGAAGAGTTAAGGGAGTGAATGAGGTTCACATTGGCGAGTCAAGTTCGAAATTAAAGAAGTCAAAGACATAGTTGAAGGTCTTTCCCGACAAATAGATCGTTAATTAACCGCTAAATTAATCGGACCACATGACCAGGACTCATACTCGGATCAAGCCAATGCCATAGATATAATGAGAAAGCCATCAAACTACAACCCTTACTCCAACACATATAATCCTGGATGGAGAGACCACCCCAATTTTTCATGGTCTCAAGGATTCCAACAGAACGGACCAACACTCCGGCCCACTCCACCAATGCAACCAATTCCTCAAAATCCTCAAGCCTCTCAACTACCATTTAGACCATATAATCGAACCCAAACCATTCTCGCCTAGACCATGGGAGGATGCATTTCAGAATTTCAAGAATCTTATTCACTCCAAAATCGAGCAACAAAACCGCACCATTGATGAACTACGAAATGAGATGAGAGCGGTTTCAACTCACAAACCCAATCAATTTCAAACCTTGAAAAATGGTGGGACAACTTGCTTCTTCATTCGCCTGCACCTTGGCAATGACCGCTGAAAGGTAAATTCCCAAGTCAACCAAAGGCCTAATCCTAAAGGAGTGCATGAAGTAAGTACCGATTCACCTCAAAGAGATGGAGAGGTCAAAACCGTCATGACCTTGCGAAAAGGAAAAGAAGTCGACAACAAAGTGGAGATGCCGGTACCAAAAACAACTCAAATTGTGCCGGTAAATGAAGAAGACTCATCATCAAAGGAGAAAGAAGAAACCAACCCACGAGAATACGTTCCAAAAGCTCCATTTCCCCAGAGGTTAGCTAAAGCAAAAAAGGGAAAATCTACAAGTGAGATTTTTGAAATCTTTAAACAGGTAAGTGTTAACATCCCTTTGCTTGATGCTATAAAACAAGTGCCATCTTATGCCAAGTTTCTTAAAGACCTTTGTACTAAAAAGAGAAACATTCATGTTCAAAAGAAGGCATTTTTAACAGAAAACGTTAGTTCTATACTTCAACACAAACTTCCTCTAAAATACAAAGATCCAGGCTCCCCTACTATCTCATGTAGTATAGGGAACCACACAATTGAGAATGCTTTGTTGGACTTAGGAGCTAGTGTAAATTTGTTGCCCTACTCAGTATTTATGAAACTTGGACTGGGAGAATTACACCCAACTCCAGTGGTGTTACAGCTTGCAGATCGGTCCATGAAAAAACCTCGTGGTATTGTGGAGGACGTGCTTATACAGGTAGATAAGTTTTATTTTCCTGTTGATTTCATTGTAATTGACACTCAACCAGTCCAAGATTCAAGGAAGCAGATCCCCATTATCTTAGGACGACCTTCCGTGGCAACTGCCGATGCTCACATTCAATACAGATCGAAATATGCAGCTTGTCCTTTGGCAATATGACGATGGAGCTAAATATCTTCAACATCGCCAAACAACCTCCCAATGCGTATGATGAAATTGTTGATGTGGATTTAATCGAAGAATTAGTTGATAATACTTTTCTTTCAAATCTTAGTGATGACCCTTTTTACAAAAATGTTTAACTCACTTTGGTTTGAATTTTGATATTGACAGATCAATAGATGAGGTTAACGCCTTACTTGATTCAAAGACCATCCATGGACATTAACAAATGGAAGTCAAGAGTGGAACAACTAGCACCATCGAGAAGAAACTGAGTCCATCATCACAATCACCACTTAACTTGAGCATTGTGCATACCGGGCCAAGAAGAAATCCAACTTTGACATGCAGCAAAGCTAACTTAGAAAGAAAATCACAACCGCGTAACTTGAAGAAAGTCGAATGATGTATACAAAAATGCCAAGATTTACAAACAACGAATGAAAGTCTTTCATGACGAGCAAATTATGAAAAATCTTTCACACCAGGTCGAAAATACTTTTATTCAATTCTCACTTGCGCTATTCCCGGTAAGTTACGCTATCGATGGATCGTCCCTTTATAGTCCACACTGCTTTTTTCATATGGAGCGCTTAAAATTAAGGATCCAAAGAACGGTGTAATTTTTAAAGTTAATGGTCAAAGATCAAGCCATATCTAGAGTACCAACCACGTGAAAAAGGCACCAAATAGATTTGAGTGACCCACCAAATTTAAATTAAGAATTTTTCTTATTTATTTCTTCTTTTCTGATTTAAATTTTTGTGAAAGTGTGTTTATTTAATCATTCAGCTTTTTTTTATCACTTCTAATTATGTGTTCCTCAACTAGACAGCTTCCTCTTGAACATTCTCGACAAACTTCAACGTGTACAATCTCATCCGAGAAGCCGATACGATTTTGTAAAACGCATCGTATTTGGAAGCTACAACCTCCGTGAGTTGGTATCCCACGTTGAAGATCTAGAAAGACAACTCAAAGAAATTGAGGGAGGTATCAACGAAACCCAAATCGAACTTGAGGAAAACTCAATAAGAGGACAATTGTGAGATTATTATTTTTCTTTTCTTTTCTTTTCTTTTCTTTTCTTTTTTGTGTGTTCTCTAGTTTGTTACTCCGGTTAAGTGGCGGATAACGGTACTCCGTGACAATCAAAGTCGGTTACTTTAGTTTCCCATAATAACTAATATTCTGAGAAGAAGGTATGGACAAACGCGATTCTAGCAAAGCTTCACAAGCGATTTCCTTCACTTCCTCGAATGCCCTCCTTACGATCTATAAAGCTCAAATCCAACGCATGCGATTGCTTATGAGAAATAACGTCCCTGCTGACATCCGTTGGTTAATCGAGGCCAAGGTACGTTTGGCAGGTGAGTTACCTCCTAAATTTATTGCATACATGCCTGGTTGTGGTAAAGGAAATTACTCGAGAAAACGAAGAGCTGAAAAACTTCATGTTAATTGTCATAAGTGTGCCAGGATGAAATGCGATAAAAATCCTTGTTCTTTCGAATGATGTCCGATAATAGGAAGATAAGATTCAATTCATTAGGGATGGCTTGAATAAAGAGTCATTGTATGATATCCTTTTGTCTCTTGAAACGCATCCCATTAGATACGTACAAACAGCAATTCTCCTGTTATGGCCATTATTTCATAAAGAGCAAGTACGATATAGTCTTGGGAATCTGACTATAAACGACCCTGTTTGCGCTTTATAAGAAAACCGGATGGGAAGCCTATCCTCGACCCATGAGGGCGTTCAAGCCGCTTTCGGACGTAAACCGAGAAGAAGATGTGAGCCACAATCACAACTACCGTAAATATCCTTTTACCGTTGTTTTATTTTATTTCGTTGTTTTATTTCACCGTTGTTTTATCAATTGCATTATTGTCTTTAATAATTGAGTGCTTTTTCTTTTACTATTTCCTTTTTGACTCTCGAGCCATGTGCTTTACGCGTTAACTGACATAGACCTGCTACCTCCTATACAACAAAACAATTGTGACCAAGATCCTTGATATATGACCTTTTCTTTTTAGACTCACAAATTGTTTTTGAGAAGCATCCCAATGGCAGCTACGCCAATAAACAATTCAAGAACATTTGTGTGCTCTGGATTTAACTATGGCAAACATAAAGAGTTCGTTGAGGCGACCATCGATCTTGGTCAACGACAGCATGAAAGAAATTTGCATCCGGTTTATGGAGGAGGTGACCGAGGGTTATCAAAACTAGTCTCGTTAAGTCGCTTTATCTCGAGAGGAGCCAAGTGTTAGGCATCATCCCAAGCCTCAAACCGTTGGCCTGTATGTCCGACTCACCAACCGGAGAAGAGTTAGTTGTCTCGTAATGCAAGAAAGAATAACTCGAAATGCTAAATCATGCGATGCTTTTATTTTCCTACCAGAGATCTTGCAACTCTGAGGCACTAATCACATTAGCATCTTGGGCCCATCCGAACATTCATCGAAAAACCCATCGGTTTGTTAAATGTCAATAACTTTTATGATGGCTTCATCGCATTTCTTAACCATGCAATAAAAATCATTTCATCCCTTTCACAAATAAAAAAATCTTTATTTGTGCTCATATCGCTAACGAGTTAATTGATCTTCTGCACATGCTTATGACTGAGCCGATCCCAAGACCCTCAGGCCGGAATGGCCAACTAATGATGGTAATAAAGAAATTTAGTAGTTAAGTGCAAATTAGATTTAACTCTCCGCTTGTAAATATTTTCTTCGTGATCCAAAGACTCGGTGATGTCTTCTAAACCCTATTTTCTTTCAACATCGAGGACAATGTTTCGTTCGAGTTGGGGGAGGGAATAATTGACAATTGTGGAATATCTCAATCTTAGTGTAGTTTTTACTAATTTTTGTTTTAAAACTAATCGTGGTTAAATTTTTTTTGAGTCGAAGATGGCTGAATATGGAGTGCAAGTGACTCTAGAAACGCATCTTCTTATAAAAAAAAAAAGAAAAAAAAAAGAAAAAAAAAAGAAAAAAAAATGGTATTTTGTGTGATCTTTTCATAATTAGATGACATGATAACTTTCAAATTTTAGTATTTGTATTATCTTTGGTCTTTAGTTATGTTACACCATGTTTATTACTCTACATGTTGATGTTGGAGACAAATATAAGTTGCTTGAAAGAATGCACATGTCATAAGAATTTTCAAGTGAGTTTTTGAGCCTATCATTTTTCTTGGAGAGTAACCCTTTTTGCCCATTCTTCATTCAAATTTTAAGATTTATTGCTTTATACATTATCTCTAAAAAAAAAAAAAAAAAAAATTTTTATGTTGCCACATCTGAAGATCTATCTAACTAGTAGATATGGAAGATTATTTAGAACCCTAAAAGATGACAGAAAGGCCATCTTTGGTCCGTTTGAGCCTTTCTAGCCAACCCTATTAATATGTATTCATAGTTAACCCCTTAGAGCCTTAAAAAAAAATAAAAAAAAAATAATAATAATAAAGTAAAAATAAAGACTTTTTCTTTGAACCTATTATCTTGTCCCCACTCCAACGTGAGATCACCTTATATTTTGTATTTCTCACCACCCATTTATGTTTGAAAATAGAGATAATTTTGCATTAAAAAAAAAAAAAAAAAAAGGTGCTAAAAAAAAAGAAAAAAGAAACAAAAAAATGTTTACAAATAAAAAAAAAAAAAATAAAAAATAAAAAATCAAGTGAAAAGCACCTTACAATCTCCAAAGTTCTCTATTTTTCAAACATATATTTTGTTTTTCCTATTATCCTTTCTTTGTTAGCCACGTCCCTAGCCTACGTTACGTCCCTAATAAAAGTCCTTCTTGATTTTAGGAACTATAGTCCGAAATAAACTAGTTATATGGGTTGAAAAGATGTGGCAATGCATACTAGAAAAAAAAAAAAAAAAAAAAAAAAAAAGTTTTTTAATGTATTGGTTTTATTTGCATTTAAATCGTACTATTTCTAAGTTCGAGGCATATTTTTGTCACCTTGGTGAGAGTGTGTGATATTATTTCTTTATTATTTTCACTCAAGTTACTATTCACTGGAGTGATTATTTTTGGGTTTAATTTCTTTGTGAGCGTATTACTACTACCAGTGAGATTTTGGGGTTTGCATGTCATTCTTAAAAGTGACTCGATTACTAAAGTTGTGACAAAGTTTTCTAAACTGATTCATGTGGAGAGTTGATGTGGGAATGATATTGCTTTAGACGGTAGATAATGGTTCTACTTTTCTTTGATTGTTATCATTAGTCCGATTGAATAAATATCACAAAGATAAAAAAAAAAAAAATTTTGTTTCAGTTTTGTTTTCGCTTAAATTGCTAGGGGACTAGCAAAAGTCTGGGGGGGTGTGTTGAGTACTAGAAAGTGTGTATTTATAATGGAGAAAATCATCATTTTACACTCCAAGTCTTACTAACATCCCTATTTTTATGTCTTTAAGTCCCTTGTAATTTAGTTATGTATGTTTTATTTTAATTAAGTATTTTATGTATTTTAGGGGATATCATGGTCATTTCACAATAAACGAGAGATCGATGGAAAAACGGACAGCACTTTTGAACTCGGATACAATAAAACCTTAGGAGGAGCATAAAAAGAAAAATGGATCGTTCACATATACTGATCGTTCACACATACTGATGACGGTTGATATATACGATCGATCGTACACGATATCGCTCACCAGACTCGCTTTCATCAGATCAGATCCGACGACGTGCACTGCATGCGATGACGTGGCACTATACGATGACGTGGCGGCATTTGATTGGACGAATGATGTGGCATTGACCGCTTACATGGGCATTGACGATGATGTGGCGTTGATCGATGACGTGTCATGATCCTATCAACCAAAAATGTTGACCGGTGACGTGGCAGAATATTAGTGGATCGAAAAAACGTGTGTACGGTACATGCATATACATAGAATAACAGCCCTGATGATGTGTTCCATCCAATAGGAACTTGCCACGTGGCGCAATCCTGAGCGTCCAAATTGTTTTAATCCGATGGCCATGATTTACTCAGTGTATCTATAAAAAAGGGGCTCTCCCCCCCTAATTGGACACCCCTGAATCCATTTTTGGACTCCATTTTCTCTAATTCCATCTCCATCTTGTATTTTCTACGTATTTTAATAAAATTCACATTTTACCCCTAGTTAAATTATGAGTGGCTAATTTCCTTTCAAGCTTGGGTTGAAGGTGAAGTCTCAACATGCTCCATGGGCTTAATTTGGTAAATTTACTTTTCCTTCCCCTTTAATTTATGTGGTTGTTTTGACTTTTCGTAGACAGATAGTAATAATCTTGTCTGGATATCGGCTGGAATAACCGCCTCCCTAGGCAAAGTTATTACTATTTTAAGACGGGAAGCCCTTAGCACCATATCTATTAGAGTGTGGTTCATGATGAGTGGAAGTTCCCCCTTCATGATTTAATTGGTACTAATAATGAATATTAAGCCGATGGTACATGTTGAGTACAGATCCGGAGATCCAAGCATTTCATTTTAATAAGTTTATT
This sequence comes from Luvunga scandens, assembly GCA_030449905.1. Classification (NCBI taxonomy): domain Eukaryota; kingdom Viridiplantae; phylum Streptophyta; class Magnoliopsida; order Sapindales; family Rutaceae; genus Luvunga; species Luvunga scandens. The sequence continues at coordinate 20,880 of JASUUG010000087.1, read as the reverse complement.
CCAACAGCTTTAATTTAAATTAATACATTGCCTACATAATTCTCATTATAAATTCAATCACCAATTAAGAAAATTAATTCTACAAGTAATTAAAATCCACCTCCTCGTGGGATCGACACTCGTCACCATTAATCTATTCTACAATAGATTCGTGCACTTGCGAGTTCAATAAAATTTGCACAACATAGACATAATCATGAGGATCCCTCTCCCTAGTAAACCAATGGCCGATCAAGTTTTTTGGCATTATGACAAAAAAAAGAATATATTCTGTTAAGAGCGAATACCAGGTGGCTTTGAAGATTAACTTTCAGGATTTCTCAAGCAGCTCAGATCAGAAAACTAATCAATGGGCTATTATTTGGACATTGTCATTACCAAAAAAAATTAAAATCTTTCTCTAGAGAGCTGCAAAGAATCTTTTACTAATAACTGAAAACTTGTGGATGAAGAAAGTTTTAGCCCAACCTCTTTGCAAAATTTGCAGAAAGTGTATGGAGACTACATTTCATGCTCTAATGGAGTGCAAATCAGCTCAAAAAATTTGGAAAACCACTCAGGTTGTAGAGGAAATTAAGCTGATTGTGAATGAAGATATCTTCAGCATAATGTATGCATTGAAGGAAAAAATAGGTAGAGTTGATATGGATTTTGTGATGGCCTTGTTTTAGAGAACGTGGAGTGCAAGAAACCATGCCCTGTTTTAAGGAAAAAAGGAAGACCCTTGCATTCTTGTTGTTAAAGCTGAAATAGTAGTGGATTCTTTTAAAAGAATTCGATTTTCAACTTCGGCTTTCAAACATGATTAGAGAAAACAAGATCAAATGGGTTGGAGTCCTTCCCCAATAAATTGGTGCAAAGTTAATGTGGATACTACCATTAATTTAGAGGATCACTAGTCTGGGTTGGGTGTTGTTATAAAGGATGCAAGCAAAAATCTTATGGTGGCTGCAATTAAGGTCACATACTTCAATAATGATGTAGCCTTTGCAGAAGCTAAAGCGGTGAATTGGGGTAAGGAAGTAGCAGTAATGTGGGTTCTCTTCTATAATTGTTGATTTAGACTCTCAAGTTGTAACTAATCTCATCAACAGTAGAAAGAGCAACAGAATAGAGATCTAATAGGAAATTTCAAAAGTGCAAAGCAAGATGAAAGGCTTTAATGCTATTAAAGTCTAGTAAACTCCAAGGTCTTGTAATGCTTTTGCTCATTCTCTAGTTAGGCTAGCATTAAAGAAAGGTAAAACTGCTGCATGGGTAAGGTCATACCCCTCAGAGTTATTGTATCTATTAAGTTCTTGTTCTGAATGAAGTTTTATTTTCCTTTTAAAAAAAAACTATTATAAACAAAATCTTCCTACCTTAGTTAAGATAGTTGTCTTAAACGGTATTGCATTAAATAGAGTGGAGGCGGTTATTACGTAAAACCTCTTTGAGCTCCAAATAAATACAGAGGAGTTGATTTGAAAATACAAATTATAACCTTAAAAGGCAGCAGAAAGTAAAAGTCTCTTTTAAAAGTGAAATGAAGTCAAAAAGAGAAATGATAGTTATTGGATGTCTGATGGGTAAAATGCTAACAAGTCTAAATGTAAACAAGGAATGATTGAAGCTAATAATGCCACAAGCATGGCAAACAATTAGAGAAATGAAGGTAGATGCTATAGGAGAAAATATATTCATGTTTAGATTTGCAATAGAAACAGATAAAAAGAGAGCAATAGCAAATGGCCTCTGGCATTTTAATGGCACACTTATTATATTCACAGAACTAATTGGTATTAATGAGGTGTCAAAATAGTCTTTTACCAATGCATCATTTTGGGTGCAACTAAAGAATGTATCCATTATGTGTATGGATAAGGAAACAATATTAAAGTTGGGAGTAACTATAGGAAAAGTGGAAGAAGGTTGGATAGATGCTAACGAAGAATACACTAAGGAAGTCATCAGACTTAAAGTATCAATCGATATTACTAAACCCCAGATGACCCTTTTATCACTCGAACAAGAGGATCATGAAGAGGAAGATGTCCTAATTATAATTCAATATGAAAAGTTGCTTGATTTCTATTATTGTTGTGGCTGTATTGGCCATCAATATAGAGAATGCACAAAGTTTATAAGCCTAGCTAAAGAGGAGTTACTGTATGGGCTATAGATTAAAGCCACAACTATGGTGGACAAATTGAAACAAAACAGGGGAAGAGAGCAATGGAATACAACTACAAATGAGCAAAAAGCTGAATCTTCTTCAAATCTAGTTTCCCTAGGTACTAAAAAAATGCAATCTCAAAATGGTGCGAAAAAATGGGTAAAAGACAGTTGAACTAGAACTGAAAATCAAAAGGGACATAGATGCATTCAACGAAGAAGGGCTTCTCGAGAATGTTATAAACAAAAAGGAAAATATTTGAAATAATAACTAGTAAGGTCAAATTTACTAGGCATCGGAGCTAGAAGTGGTAAATTAGAAATAGGGAGAACAATAGAAGGAAAGTCAAAATTTCAATGCAAAACAAGAAGGGGAAAATAAAAAAAAAAAGGAAAAAAGAACGGGAAACGATAGAAAACTTAAGGCATTTGCAAGGCATGAAACTACACTAAGCTTTAGATAAAATTTCAATGCAAATTGAATTCATAATAGAGGAGGTTGGAAATGGACCAAAGATTTATAAAGTTAAGCCCAAAGGAAGAAAATGGAAGGCTCAAGCTAGAATTAGCAACTGAAGAGTAACTCCAAAACACAGCCCTTTTGTAGCGAAAAGATCAACAAGTGAAGCCAATTGGCCAAGGCCAGAAGCTAATAGAAAGAAAATGGACAACTTATTTATAAAACCACCATTTACATTGCCAAAAAGCAAAGCAAATGCTAAGGTGGGAGCTAACAGACAGAAAAGATGAAGAGGACATGGAAATAGTAATAGAGAATCTTGAAAATCTAATGGCGGAGGCTGGTGACAAGCGCCGTTGGCAGCTATGAGAGTCCTAAGTTGGAACATTTAGGTTTAAAGAAGAACCAAATGTTCTAGGAAGTTAAAAAATTTCTCCAAACATATAAGCCCCAAATAGTTTTCTTTTGTGAGACAAAGCTGATGCCAAAACAAATGAAGAGAATTAGTGGTAATCTGAATTTTGAAAATTACCTTTAAGTTGGTAGAAAAGGTATAGGGAGTGGCTTAGCATTGTTGTGGAGCTTAAATGTGATATTACATATATAATTATACAGCAAGCATCACATTGACTTGGTGGTATATACTAAAAATGAGAGCGATTGAGGTGCATAAGAATTTACAGACATCTAGCGACAGGGCAGAAGCACCACACATGGACTTTGTTGAAGAGGTTAACTAATCTTTCTTTCTTGCCATGGTTGTGTTTTAGTAACTTTAATAAAAAAAGGGGCAATAATAAGGAGATTAAGTTGATGCACGAGTTTATGAGGGAAATTAGAGAATATAATTTGATCGATTTGGGTTAGAAGGGATTGTCTTTTTCCTGGTCGAATAAGAGATATGAAACTGGTTTAATCGAAGAATGATTGGATCAATTTTTGTGTAGTAAATTTTGGGGTAGTTTCTTTCATGAAAATGCGGCTGAAATGGTAATAACATGGACATCAGATACAACCTAATTCTGATGGAATTTAAAGAAAAGGGCAAGGCAACAAAGTATGAGAGGAGATCCACCATACATATCTATTATGAAGATTCCTAGAGCTCTTATAACCAATGCAAGCAAATTGTGAAAAAATAGTGGTCAGACCAAGGAAATTGGTGTAGTGAAAAAGCAATTGAGAATTTTAAAAAAGTAGCGAATGATTCCATGACGTACTTGAAGCTTTAGAGTAAAGAAGAGTTTAGAGGTCATAGGAAGAAGTTAGAGCTGCTAATGAAGGAACTAAAAAACATATAGTTATAGGGCTAGCAATATATAGATGGGGATAAGATTAAAAACATTGAAAGATAAATTGATGCTTTTCTTTATGATGAGGAAATTTATTAAAAATAAAGGTCTAAAGTAGATTGGCTAATAAAAAGGGATAAAAATATAAAATTTTTCCATGCAAATGCCTTTTCTGAAAAGAGGAAAAACAAGATATAAATGATATTGGATGAACATGATTAATGGATTGAGGAAGCTATAGATGTTGAGAGAATTTTCTATTATTGCTTTGCATACTTGTTCACATCATCGAAGCCTTCACAAGAACAAATTGATGCCACTTTGCAGGATATGCCAAGAAGGGTGATAGAGGAGATGAACAAAGAGTTAAACTAGCCTTTTATGGAAGAGGAAGTTTCAGTAACCCTAGCTCAAATGTGTTCCACCGAAGAATCATGCCCAAATGACCTCCCAGTAAGTTTTTCCTAAAAGCATTGGTAGTTTGTGAGTAAAAGAGTCTTAATAACTAGCCTTCACATCTTAAATAAGGGAGGTACTATAGTTCCACTTAACTATCTTATACTGCCTTAGTTCCAAAAGTTAGGAAGTCTAGGAAAGTAGCTAAATTTAGGCCAATTAGCTTATGTAATATTATTTACAGAATTGTAGTAAAAACAATTGCTAATAAGTTTAAATAAATCTTGCATTACATCATCCCACCTACTCAAAGTGCCTTTATTTTGAGGACACTATCTTTGATAACATTATCATTGGTTATGAATGCTTTCACAAAATAAGGTTTAGTAAAGGCAAAAAACATGGTTTAGTAGCCTTGAAGCTTGATATTAGCAAGGCCTATAATATGGTAGATTGGTATTTTCTAAGGACTACTATGTATAGATTAGGCTTCTCAATAAAATGGGTGGACCAAATAAAGAGATGTGCATCAATCTCTTCCTTTTTTGTTTTGATGAATGGTGTAGTTAAAGGTTTGATTTATCCCCAAAGAGGATTACAACAAGGCTGACCTTTGTCATTATATTTGTTTATTCTATGTGCAGAGGCTTTTTCCAACTTATTGGTGCAAGCTGAATCAAAGTTATTCATTCATGGTTTAAAATTTAGCAGACAATTATCCATCTCACACCTCCTTTTTGTAAATGATAGTGTCATTTTTACAAGGGTCACCACTGAAGATTGCACCAAATTAAAAGCCATTTTTTAGTGTTATGTTGCATTATCAAGCCAAATTTTTAATTTTAAAAAGTCTTCACTGTTTTTTAATGGAAACACTCATGCAATTTAAGTAGCCATAATAAAAAAATATCGTTCAACTTCATGTTGTATCCAGGCATGCAAAATATCTTGGGCTGCCATCTATGGTGGGGAAAAGAAAAGAGTTTCTTCGATGACATGAAGTTAAGATTCTTAACAAGATCTTTAACTAGAATAGTAAATTGTTCTTAAGTGGAGGAGAAGAAATACTCATTAAAGCCATAGCTCAAGCAATTCTAGCCTATGCTACGAGTGTTTTCAGGCTCCCAATAAATCTTTATCAAATATCCAAAAAGCAATTGTAGATTTCTGGTTGGGACCTAAGAAAGACCACAGACACATCCACTGGGCTAGATGGGATAGATTGTGTAAAGCAAAGGAAAAGGGTGGTATAGGATTTAGAGATTTGACATGCTTTAACTACACTTTAGTGGCAAAACAATGGTGGAGGTGATTTATTTCCTAGAATCTTTAATGGCCAGAGTGTTGCAAGCAAGATATTTTAAGAACTCAAACTTTATGCAAGCTAAACTTAGGTACAAACCCTCTTTCATTTGGAGAAATATTCTTTGGGGGAAAACAAGTGCTTCAAAATGGAATGAGATGGAAAATTGAAAGTGGGTAGGAGGTGAAGATTTATCAGAGTAAATGGATCCCTAAACCTACCTCTTTCAAAATTCTTTCCAAAGAAACTTTACCTCTAGATTTTACTATCTCAACTTTGATTGACAAAGAGTATAAATGGAATGAAAGCATAATTAGATAGCATTTTGATTCTGAAGATGCAGAGAAAATTTTAAAGATCCCTTTCCTAAGAGCCCCAAAATTAGATAAGATGGTATGGGCTTATGACAAGCAAGGCAAGTATGCTGTTAAAAGTGGATACTAGGTTGCAATAAACTTAAAATTTAAAGACCAACCAATCTTTTCAACAGCAAGTCCAATAGAATGGAATGCAATATGGAAGTTGGAAATTCCAAATAAAGTGAAGGTGTTTATATGGAGAGTAGCCTAAGACTTATTTATTACCTACGGCTGGAAACTTGGAAACTTGTGGAAAAAGAAAGTTTTATAGCACCCATGGTGGCAAAGATGTGGAAAGAAATGAGAGAATGTTTTTCATGCACTCATAAAGTGCAAGTTCTCCCAAAAGGTGTGGAATTAGACTAGTTTTAAAAAGGATATAGATGGTATGGGGAACTAAAATTTGTTAATTGTCATGCAAGCAATAATAGAGAAAAAAGACACAAGAGATGTGGCGCTTTTTGTGTCTTTGTGTTGGGCCAATTGGCACTCAAGAAACCTCTTCATATTTGAGAAAAGAAAGGAGGATCTTATAATTCCAGTGGCCAAAGCTAAAACAACAGTTGAAGTTTACAGAAAAATTAAAGTTCCCTAGATGCAGACTAATGGTAGACAAAAGACCAACAAAGAATAAATTTGGAAACCCCTTCTTAAAGGGTCTTTAAAGTTAAAATAGATGTTGTAATGCATATGCGGAGAAGAACGTAAGGCTTGGAATCATAATTAGAGACTTAAATAGAGACTTTGTATCTGCTGCTATTAAGACGTCCAAGTTCCATGACAATATAGCTTATGCAGAAGCTGAAGCAATATCCTTGGGAATAGAAGTAGCATAAGCAGCAGCAATCTGATCATTAGTAATCGAGAGTGATAGTACAGAGATAGTTAATCAAATATTCAGAAAGACTAGAAGCAACTTAGACCTCGAATGGATTATCTTAAAAATTCAAAACCAAATGCAGAGATTTAAAGATGTTACGGTGCAATTCATACCGCGGACATGTAATGGTGTAGTGCATGACTGGGCCAAGATGGCTCTAAATGTTAATGAACATGTCCAGTGGGTGAGCACTTGCCCACCTCATTTGTTGTACCTTTTCCCTTAATTAATTAAAGTATACTTTCTTCTAAAAAAAAACTATTGGAAAATAGATTAGGCCTGGTTTAGCCCAAATCTAGACTCTGCTATGATTAGCGATGGGACTTACTTCAGTCAACTTGGACATTCTTTGGATTGGTCTCGTGAAAAATTTGAATTGTCTTGCATTTCAAATACTAATCCAGCTCATTTATTAATTATGTCATAGAGTTAAGCTATAATTTAGCCCGTTCTTTTGTCTTTATCTGTTCAATTACATTTCAATTTCTATTCTTTGTTATATAAAAAAAAGATTTTTAAATTTTGACACACAAGTCCTATTTGTTTTAATTTTACCAATTAACTTTTTATAATAAGTAGAGCTACTCAAACCCCATATACTACCTCTTCAAACCCTGTTTCATTTCAATTATTATTTTACACTGGAATGAAATTACTATATTGGACGGGAAAAAAATGAGAATCTTAATTCTTATTATGTCTTCCTTATATCAACACTTACATTGAAATTTATTATTTCAAAGTACTTGCGGAGAAATCTTGGAATTAATGATGACCTTTCACTTATAAAAAAAGTGTTAGAATCTTTTAATTTGAAATACACGAGATTGTTCATTAAGAAATTTCATGAAGAACGAAAACATGAAAAAAAATTAACTTGATATGTGGACGTAAATTTAAAAGGTTTTTATGAAACTCAACACATGTAAAATAATAGCAACATGAATTTAAGCTCATAAGGTGTTTTATAAAATGTTGAAAAAGAGTTTCCGTTACAATAAAACTATGTTTGGTTACCCACAATGTGGGTATTATTTGGAGGAACGATGGACTTGTTGTGATACCGTGAACCAAAAAATGTTGACACCTCAACAACGTTCATGTCCTTTACGAATTGCAAGCGGCTATTGTTCTCATCATCTTTCATTCTTTGCAAAAATCACCGTATCAACCATTTGCCTAGACAGTTTAATCACCATTGGATACATCTTGATGCAAACCTCACAATGCTTGACCCTAAACTAAGAACAATTAGCTTATGGTTAACCTTATGATCATCAATCAATTTTTAATATCCTCTATGCAATGAAGCTACACAATAGCAGAATGATAGTCACTGTAATATATCTCATCCCCCATGAGTTGATCGTGGCTTATGCATTCTTCTCTTGTTTTTTCGGACTTATTGCTCATTATAAGAATGAACATGGGGAAATTAAATCAGCTCAAGGATAATTGTTTAACTAAAAGACTACTACAAGATGAATCCTTAGAATGCAATTTTTTTTTAATTTGTTGAAAACAAGATAAAAATTAAAAGAAATTTAAGCCTATGTTTCAAAATTTTCACATCCTTATCTTTTCTTATTTTTTAGGAACTATTAAAGCCTACAATGTTAATAACTAAGTAAATATATGTCCACTATTAAAAAGCTTTTTAAAACTTTTAACTTATATCTAATAGTTGGATCATAAAACAACAAATATATAGATACCTTACCCCTTGAGCAAAGTTATATATTTGTTGGATATCATCCGTTTTACATTTTTTATTTTTATTTTTAAATTTCACCAATTTATAACATAGATCTTTTAGTCTCTCAACTAGTAACCTTTTGCTTCCCCACAATTCCTACTATCTCACAAGGAGTTATGATCTATAATGTTTCTATTAATTTCATGTAGTATTTGTGTAATTATAAAAGGAGAATTCATCTCTTTGTTTTTCATGCCCTTGAAATGAATAAAATTATTCTATAATATATCATTCTCTCATTTTACTCTTTATTTTGTGGTGCTTCTTTATTTGGTGTTACTGGCTAATAGCTTTTCTAATATATTATCAGCATGAGATTTTGATTAGTTGTTTAAAAATATCAAATCTTGAAAAACTTGAATTTGTGGCACTTGATATCTCTAGCGATAATTATTTATCATGGGTCTTGAATGCTCAAATCACTCTTGATGCAATGAATGTTAGAGATATTATTAAAGAAAATAATGATGCATCAACTCAAGATCGTGCCAAAGCAATAGTTTTTTTTTCACCACCATCTTATGAACAATTGAAAATTGAGTATCTTACGGTCAAAGAATCATATGTCCTTTACGACTGCCTTAATGAAAAATTTAATCACCAAAAAACTGTTATACTTTCAAAAGCTTGTTATAACTAGATGCACTTATGATTGCATCTAGTTTTTAAATCTATCAGTCATTATAATTTTGCATAATTTTAAATTGTTTCCTAATTGAAATTGTGTGGAGTAGAAGTTATTAATGTGGATTTATTGGAAAAGACGTTCCCTAACTTTCATGCTTCGAAATTTGCTCTTGTAACAGCAATACCAAGAGCAGAGATTTAGAAAATATTCTGAATTACTCATGTTTTTTAGTGGCTAAAAAATGATGAGCTTTTGTTGAAAAATTATTAGTCTCATCCCATTGGATTTGTACCTCTCCCTAAAACAAATGATACTTCAGCCAATAATTGTAGTGCTAATCGAGGTTGTGATCGAGGCTATAGTTACAAAAATAATCAGGGCAGTGGTTGTAATAACAAGAAATATCTTTCAAAGCACTTAAAGTGGAATAACAGTAGTGAGAAATAAGAAAAAGATCCACAAAAATTAAAAAAAAAATCTTCAAAGGATTATGAAAATGTTTGCTTCAGATGTGGTATTAAAGGATACTAATGTTGTGTTTGTTGTACACCAAAAATTTAGCTAATCTTTATCAAGCATCAAAAAATGCAAAATTAAAAGAAATTGAGACAAATTTTATTGATCATGAAACTCTAGTTTATATAACTTATTTGAACGCTTCAATTTTTTTTAAAGATCTAAATGGTAAAATTGATCATTTGATTGGCGACGGACATGTGAAGACCGAATAAGAATGCTATACTTTGAAGTGTGTTTTTGAAGTTTGGTGTACTTAAAATTTAAAACAATACTACTATGTTTAAAGTTTGGTGGTGTATTTAAATTTATGTTGCAAGAGTGTTAATTTCCCTTTTTTTTGGAGTATTTTGTGAGAGTTTGTGTGTAAACAATTTTTGAAATGTTTAGTTTATAAATTTTTAATATTCTTTATATTTAATTCGCCTTATATTATATCCATGTATGAAGACAAACAATAAATTTGAACAATTACTAAGTGAATCATGAATATGGATGTTTGGTGGATAGTGCGAAAATGCACACAATTTTACAGAATAAAAAATATTTCTTTAATTTAATATTAGGTAAGGCTAATGTTAATATGATATATGGTTCTGCTAATCTAATTGAAGGCTTCAGAAGAGCTAGTATTATGTCACCAAATAATACAAAATTATAAATAAATGATACTTTATACTCTAGTAGATCTAATAAAAATCTGCTTAGTTTCAAGGATATTCGTAAAAATAGATACCACATTAAAATATCTAGTGAAGATAATTTTAAATTTCTTTGCATTACTTCAACTATTTTATACCAAAAGCATGTACTAGAAAAACTACTTTTTCTTTCTTCTGAGTTGTATCATACAACTATAAGAACAATTGGAATACATTTTATAATGAACCAGAAGTTATCTGATCTAAAGATTTTTAAACTTTGGCATGATCGACTTGGGATATATATATATACAAATTCTAGATCAATTATGATGCCTTGTATTATAGAAAATTCACTTTGACAACAATTAAATAATTACAAGATTCTTTTACTAACTAAAAGTTCATCTACTACTCGTTTTCAAGGGAAATTAATAATTCAACCATTTTTAATAAAAGTAAGTCTCGAATATCATAAATTTTTATAATGAATCCAAGGAGATATATGTGGCTTTATATACCCAAGTTGTGAATTGTTTTATTATTTTATGGTCTTGATTAATGTATCAACTAGATGATCACATGTCTCTTTACTTTATAAGTGTGGTATTGTATTTGCTATATTTTTTGCTAAAAAAAAAAGCACAATTTCCTAATTTTCTTATTAAAAAAAATTAGAATTGATAACGATGATGAATTTATATATATATATATATTTTATGATTGTTGCATGTCTATTGGAGTTTATGCTAAGTATTCTGTTGGACACACTCATATACAAAATGGTTTAGCTAAATCTTTGATTAAATGCTTAAAATTAATTGTAAGACCATTAATTTTTAGATCAAATTTACCTTTTTTTCATGTTGGCTCATGCAATACATGCTGCATCATTAATTCTTATTCGCAAAGTTTTTATCATACATATTAACCTTCATAACTTGTTTTTGGCCAACAACAAAATATTTCTCATTTGAAAATTTTTGCATGTGCTATTTATGGCCCAATTGCTCCTCCACAAAGAAATAAAATGGGTTTGTAATGAAGATTTGAAATTTATGTTGATTTTGAATCTCCATCAATAATAAGGCATCTTGAACCTTTAATTGGAGACATTTTTACTGTACGATTCGTGGATTGCCATTTTCATGAACAAGTTTTCCCATTGTTAAAGAGAGAAAAGACAAAATAAATGAAACACATGAAATTAATGGCATGCATCATCATTATCTCATCGTGATCCTTGCACAAATCAATTTGAACTTAAAATGCAAAATATCATTCATTTGTAAAATATTACAAATCAAATTCCTAACGCATTTACTAATTCAAGAAAATAATAAAATTACATATTTCATCTGAAAATGCCCCAGCAAATGTTGAGATCTCTGAAGGACAACATGACAAAACTAATGAAAGTAAAACACTTCTGAAATGTAGAAGACTAATTGGCTCAAAAGATAGAATTCTCCGAAAGAATGAGTTACAAGAAAAGTTAGAAAAGGAAGTTAGCAATACAGAAGAGTCATTACCTAATAATCAAATAACAAAAATTGATCAATCCAATAGTTTTGGTCCCATTGACCTAGAAGAAAAAAATTTGCCAACAACTGAAGAAGTATAAGTTTTTCTTCAAGAAATACAAAATAATGAAACTACACTTGGTTTTGTTAGTATATGAAAATCTTAGGATCAAAATGAAGTAATTATTGGTGATTTTTTTCATTTACTGTTGCTCTTAATATCATAAATAATGATGAGGATTCGAATCCAAAAACTATGGAAAAATGTCGACACAGAAATGATTAGTTAAAGTAGAAAGGTGCTATTTAAGCAGAGCTAAATTCACCTGTAAAATTTAAAGTATTTGGACTAATAGTCCTGACATCTGATAATGTCAAATCTATTAGATATAAGTGGGCGTTTGTTAGAAGACCAAATGAGAAAAATGAGATTGTGAGATATAAAGTGAGATTAATAACATAAGTTTTTCACAAAGGCCTAGCATTGACTATGAGGAGATATATTCTCCCGTTATGGACACAATTACATTTTAATTTCTAGTTAGTTTCGCAACCTCTGAAAGACTTGATATGCGCTTTATAGACATTATGGCTACCTATCTGTATGGTTTTGTCGATACATATATTTATAAGAAAATCCCCTAAGGATTTAAAATGTCAAAAGCAAATAAATGTAAACTTCATAATTTATATTCTTTGAAGCTACAATGATCCTTGCATGAAGTAAAACAATCCGGCATATGCAGTATAATTGCCTAAGCAATTATTTATTAAAAGAAGGATATGTAAATAATCCAATTTATCCTTATGTTTTTATTAAAAAAATTTGAAATTGGATTTGCAATAATTGCAGTATATGTTGATAATTTAAATCTTATTAGAACTCCTGAAGAATTTTCAAAAATAACTTCTCGTTGGAAAAATAAGTTTTAAATAAAAGATCTTGGAAAAATAAAATTTTGTTTTCGCTGACAAATTAAATACTTGCCAAGTGGAATACTCTTACGTCATTCAACATATTCTAAAAAGGTTTTGAAGCGTTTTCTATGTATGAAGCCTATCCATTAAGTACTGCAATGGTGGTACAATCACTTGATGTGGAAAAATATTCATTTTGTCCGAAAGAAGATGGTGAAGCAATTCTTGGTCCTAATGCACCATATTTTAATGCAATTGGTGCACTCATGTATCTTACAAATCATACTCGACATGATATTGCATTTTCAGTTAATTTATTAGTAAGATATAGTTCTACACCAACTCATAGGCATTGAATGGTATAAAATATGTATGTCACTATCTTTGTAGAATGGTTAATGTGTGTTTATTTTATCCAAATGGATCAAAATCACCACTAATTGGATGTCTCTTTAATTCACATAAGGCTCGATCTCAAATGGGTTATTTATTTATCTATGGTAATAGCGCTATATCTTGGTGGTCAATGAAACAAACAATAGTTACAATGTCTTCAAATCATTCAAAATTATTTCTATTTTTTTTTTGTAATATGAACATCCAAAGGGGAGTGTTATAAATTTATTAAAATAAATGTAGATGTTTATAACAAATATCTTTTAGTCTTCCCACTAGTAACCCTTTGCTTCCCCATTAACCTCCACTATCTCAAAAGGAGTTATGATCTATAAAAGGAGAATTCATCTTTTTTTTTTACACATTTAAAATGAATAAAATTATTTTATAATAATTTTTTTCTCATTTTACTCTTTATTTTATGTTGTTTCTTTATTTGGTATTGCTTGCTAATAGCGTTACTAATATTAAACATATTTTAAATATATTTTTGAAATGCTTTAAGCACTAACAGTCAAACGTTACTCTATTTAGTGTAGATATAATCAAATAATTCTTAAAATACAAAAAATATAACTTAGTCTATTAGATAAAAACAAAAAAGACAAATATAATCAATCAAATACTTAAATCGGGTCATGAAAAAATTATACAAGTTAGGAATTTCAAATTCGAACCCAACAAAATTAATAAGTGGGTGACATATATTGGATGGTAACGAAGCCTGCCAGGCGTCTGACTAAATGTTGTAGTTTATAAAGAATGAATTAATAATTATGTCATTAATTTTTGGTCAATTTTAATCCACTAATTTGTTTTGGATTAATGTTACAAATAACACCCATAGACAGACGGCATTAGTCAATTATAATATAATATTTCGAAACAAATCGTTTTTTGGATTAATTTATGATACGAATGAAATATAACTCAACCTCATGAATTACAAGCTTTCTACCACACTAATATTTGAACAACAACAAGACACTAAGAAAATAAAACTAATCTCCTTTGAATTTTTAAAAATTGTGCCATGTGTATATACTAATAGTGTATGGATATGATTTAACTTCTTTATTTTTTTATTTATTAACCATTAATCTACACATAAATTTATACTTAAGAAAAGTTCATATTAGAAAGGGATTTTAATCCATTATTATCAAAATTCTTTAAAGTTCAAATTCATTGTATCAAAGTTATCTTCAATGGGGCACTTAACTAAGTGATTTTCAAGAAGTTTTATTTGACTTGCGGTCTAAATGGGTCCTTAAAGAAGTAAGAACTAAAATATCAATTTAGGCTTTTGCCACTCTTCTAACTTTTAAAAAAAATTACGATTATACGAAAGTCAATTGTTCTATAGAGGTACAAGGATTGGTGGTTGAAAATTAGAAGGTGAGGGATAGGAAAGCAATAAGGAGAGGCGAAGGTGGGGAGACCTATTTATTTTCTATCCTATTAAAAATTTCATCCATTATCCCTAATAAATTAGTGGGGTGTAGATGAGAAATCCCTAAGTAGGGAATAATTTCCCTATTCTCACATTATTTTCCATTTACTTATTTTATAATAGATATGAATGTATAATTTTAAAAAATTAAAAATTAGAGACTTAAATAAAATTATCATCATATTATAAAACATTTAAATCATTAAAAAACTCTAAAAGTTTAAAATAATATCTTAAAATCATATCAAAACTGTAAAATATTTTGATAATAAAAACTAAAAGAATAAAAGTGTATGGTAAATTTTAAATCCTTCTTTATTAACAGCTTCATCTTCTATTTATCATATTCATATAGCCTATGATTGACACTTTAATCCTACAATATCAAATGATAAAATTAACAATTGTTACTTCACTACAAATATTTTTAAGAAAATGTTGTCATATTCCATTTGTAAATACTTGTAATAAGAATTATATTGTAGGATTTTCTTTGAATTATATCTTATTTATATTAGGTAAAAATAAAAAGAAAATTTATTAATAGACATTGTAATTGATATCATAAAATTTTTAAAATAAAAATTAAAAAATATTATATATAATGGAGATTGAGGTGAGAGTGGGGTAAGAAATACAAAATCAAATTCTACCTCATTTAAAAATTATTTTTTTTTTTATTTATTTTTAAAAAGAAATTTTTATTAATAGACATTGTAATTGGTAAAATAAAAATTAAAAAATATTTACATATAATGGAGATTGAGGTAAGAGTGGGGTAAGAAATACAAAATTAAATTCTACCTCATTTAATTTTTTTATTTTTAATTTATTTTTAAAAAATTATTAAAAATCCACACCACCTGATGCATGAACCAAACTTAGGGGTGTTTGCGGATTGGATTTTGTGTATTGGGTATCAATTCATATATGATCCATGATTTTGCGGAGAATCCAATCCACGAATCGGCGAAACTCAATTCAAACCCAATTCATATGTCTACGGATCGGATGTGGATTTAACCCAATTCATATTCAATCCACGAATTTATGGATTTTTTTATGGATTAAAATTTTTTAATTATTTTTCAATCTATGAACTAACTAAATAAAAAAATTTAATATAAACTACCAATCAAATTCAAAATTAAATAAGATTTAAATAAATTTTTTTAAAGTGTAACACACCAAAAAGAAAAAAATTTTATTTGTTTAGATCAATATGTAAAAATTAACTTTTTAAGAAGCTATATTTGTTTATTTAATTATTTTTATTTTATATTATTATTGGATAAGATATAATATGGTGTTAATGTAACTATATTTTAACTTATTTATTTATTAGTAAGTACTAATGATATATTTATAAGTTTAATTTTTTAATTAAATAAATATATTTTTTTATTTTTTTATGAATTTACAGATTTTTATAAATTTACAAAAATAAATCTATATCTAATTCATTAATTTTAAATTTTTAAATTTGTAATTCAATCTACCAATCCACAAATTAAATTTTTACGAATAAGACAAATTAAATAAATTGAATTAGATTTTGAACCCCCTTAACCAAGCTCGTGAAAGACGTTGCCACGGGGATATTTTTTTATTTTCAAATTTTTCTTTCCTTTTTTTTTTCCAGAAAGTGAAATGCTGCGTTTAATTTGCGGTCTCCCATTTTCTCTATGCAACGGCAACTGTGTTATTAAACTCCGATGACTATGAGACCGGCAACTGATTTGGCGTCTTGGATCAGCCGAGCAATAATCTCCGCTTCGAACCACCCTAGACCAACACGGAAATGGACCCCCTTACTCGAACAAACTCTCCACCAACTTGGTCTCCGTGACTCATTGAGTCCATCGCTTGTTGCCCGAGTCATCGACCCGTATCTCTTAACAGACCACTCGCTCGCTCTTGGCTTCTTCAACTGGGCCTCCCAACAACCCAACTTCACTCACTCCCCACTCTCTTATCACTCAATCCTCAAATCTCTTTCTCTTTCCCGCCAAATCAACTCAATTGACTCCGTTTTAAAGCAAGTCAAAGTCAATAAAATAACTCTAGATTCTTCAGTTTATCGGTTTATAATTCCTTCACTGATCCAAGGAAAGAATACCCAGAAAGCTTTTTCAGTTTTCAATGAAGTTAAGTTAAAACGTGAAGAAATTGGGCCTGAGATATGCAACTCTTTGTTGGCTGCATTAGCTTCTGATGGATACATTGATAATGCTTTAAAAATGTTCGATGAAATGTCTCATAGAGGTGTCGAGTTTAGTACCATTGGTTTTGGTGTGTTTATTTGGAAGTTCTGTAAAAATGCTAAACTGGGTCAAGTTTTAAGCATGTTGGACGAGGTTAGAAAGAGAGAGAATTCAATGATTAATGGGTCGGTAATTGCAGTTTTGATAATTCATGGGTTTTGTAAGGGTAAAAGAGTAGAAGAGGCTTTTAAGGTA
This sequence comes from Luvunga scandens, assembly GCA_030449905.1. Lineage (NCBI taxonomy): Eukaryota > Viridiplantae > Streptophyta > Magnoliopsida > Sapindales > Rutaceae > Luvunga > Luvunga scandens. The sequence continues at coordinate 3,746 of JASUUG010000087.1, read as the reverse complement.
TTAGATGAGTTGAGGATAAGAGAGTGTAAGCCTGACTTCATGGCTTATAGAATTGTAGCTGAAGAGTTTAAACTAATGGGATCTGTGTTTGAAAGAGAAGCAGTCTTGAAGAAGAAAAGAAAGCTAGGGGTTGCTCCAAGAACTAATGACTATAGAGAGTTTATTTTGGGTTTGATTGGGGAGAGACGGATATGTGAAGCAAAAGAATTGGGCGAAGTGATTGTTAGTGGGAATTTTTCCATTGATGATGATGTTTTAAATGCCTTAATAGGTTCAGTATCGAGCATTGATCCTAGTTCTGCTATTGTGTTTTTTAATTTTATGATTGAGAAAGGGAGAGTTCCGACATTATTGACACTGAGTAACTTGAGTAAGAATTTATGTAAGCATAGCAAGAGTGATGAATTGGTAGAGATTTTTAAGGTTTTGTCTGCTAATGATTATTTCACAGATATGGAGAGTTACAATGTGATGGTTACATTCTTGTGCACTTCAAGGAGACTACGAGAAGCGTATGGGGTTATTCAGGAGATGAAGAGAAAAGGATTGGGCCCAGATGTTTCTCTTTATAATTCTCTCATGGAAGCATGCTGTAGAGAAGATTTGCTGCGTCCTGCTAAAAGGTTGTGGGATCAGATGTTTGCTAGTGGCTGCAGTGGAAATCTGAAGACGTACAATATACTTATTAGCAAGTTTTCAGAAGTTGGTGAAGTTGAAGGCGCTTTGAGACTCTTCCACAATATGTTGGAGAAAGGAGTGGCGCCTGATGCTACAACTTACACATCCCTCCTTGAAGGGCTTTGTCAAGAAACAAAACTTCAAGCTGCTTTTGAAGTCTTTAACAAGTCTGTTAATCAGGATGTCATGCTCGCACGTAGTATTTTGAGCACATTCATGATTTCTCTCTGTAGAAGAGGTATGAATTCAACTTGCTTTTATGTTTTGTTTTCTTATGAGAAGCTATTTACATGCTTCAATTAAGCTTCATGCAGGTCATTTTCTCGTTGCTACTAAGTTGCTCCGTGGTCTCAGTTCTGATTTAGGACATTCAGATTCCCATGTTGTCTTGCTGAAATCTTTAGCTGATGCCAGAGAGGTTGAAATGGCCATTGAACATATAAAATGGATTCGAGAGAGCTCACCTACAATGTTGCAAGAAATTTCTACGGAATTATTTGCATCACTTTCGTCTTCTTCATACCCAGAGCCTATTCTTCTGCTGCTTCATGCGTTGCAGGAAAGATGCCTAGATTCTGAAATTGGTGCTGGTAAGGGATGCAGCAGATCGTACCCTGGGTGTTAGTTGGGTATTCTAGCGGCAGGATTAGTAATGCTCCCAAGTCAGTGATTATGTTTTATGTTTTAGTATCTGGCTCATTGGCGTGACTAAAAACAGTAACTAAAATGCAGATTTTTCTGCAGTTACAGCGTACAATATATGGAAATTAAGTCTATTAATTGTCCTCACTTCTAAGGGACTCCTTCCCACACAAGGCTATTAATTGTCTTCGTCCTTTACATGACAGTGACTTCCTACATTCTGTCTGTTGTTGCACCGCCAATATTGTGGTATCGCCCATAAATTTTGCTGAAGCCAACACATCACCTATCGTCCCCAACTCTCTGAACTCATTCCAAAATGCCAGCCCTGACCTGATTGGTGAGATTATCATGATTCCTTCCCACGATTGCCAGTTCATAATTGTTCTCCATGGATTTGATAACAGCCACAGTCCCTACACAATCCACAGCCACCCTCTCTGTATATTACACGATAGTTTCCTTCTTCGAGATATGGTATTAAACGGGACAACTAGAGATGGCCAATGGGCAGTATGGCATGAAGCAAGGCATAGGCAGAGCACATTTCCATACAACACGGCATGATAGTAGCACGCTTAGATGGAGCACGCGGCACAGCACGGCATGCACGTGGGCTAGGCTAAACTTAAAATTTTAGGCATGCGAGCTTTAAAAACACGACACGATTAGAGATAGACCAAAGGACGGCACACGAAAAAACACGTTATAACCACGTTCCACTTTTAATGAAAGTAAATTTAAACTTTTATGATTTTATAAATAACTTGAAATTAAATTTTTTAATATATTTTTTAGCTCAAGTTTTTTAAATTTATTTAATCCTTAGTTTCAAAGAAATTATAATTAATTTATGTTTATAATTTATTAAATGAATAATTGATATCATGATTTTAATAAATAAAATTTTAAATATCATGATTTTATAAGTATGTATTAATATTATATATGAATTATGATATATGATTCTATGTAATTTTAAGTTAATGATTAAGTTAACTCTTAAAAAAAAATTATTATTATTGTTGTTGTTGTTGTTGTTAAATATTATAGAAGAATTCTAATAATATAAAGTTAAACTTAGTAATTAAAATTACATTCTCTTATTATTATTGGATATGGACTTGAATTTTTAATTTTCGATTTCATTAAATTTGAATAAAGGCACATAAATCTAAAAATAGTATATAAGTTTGAAAAAAAATACGCAAATAACTTAGAATATGCTTTTAAGGAAATTTTAAAAAAAAAAATTTAGTGGACTTTTTTCCTAAGCTCTCCTAAGATACAACACGGCATCAAGCACTAAGACTCGCACCGCACAAAACGTATAATAGGCACGACATGGTAAGAGTATGAGTACGCATGGGTTTTCTTTTGCCGGCACGGCATGGCCCGCTTTAGGGACAACTGAGACCTGGCTGTGACTGCTTTGCTCAAAGATTATGAAGATATTGACCAAGTGTTCAAATAAAGGGGGACTTTGGCCTGTGAAAAATGAGTTTGCACGTCCGGCATGCACAATGAAGTGGAGGATATAGATAGTAATAGGGCTTTGATAGGTGGGACTTAAAAGTATCCAGGACATTGATAGCAATGGGAATATCCTCTTTGCCGTGTATGCAAAAGTAGTACCCGAGGCGACGAGTCAGGCTTGGAATGCGTTACAGGCCTTCTCGTGTAAACAACATACCTCCTTGAAGGATCTTGGCGATGTCTTATGAAGGGTTTGATGGCACCTGTTACAAGCAGCAGCGTGAAAGCGCACATGATCACAAAAAAGTCGTTGTCTACTGCCTGCAATAATAATTGGAAACCAACTTTTCAGACGTTTAGATAATTGTCATTCTTCAATACCTGGAGCTGTCAGTCTATATTTCATAATCACGATAGCAAGGGATGGACAATTATTCAAAAGTACGAAGACGATAATAAATAAAATGAAAATAAGAGTTCCCGAGTTCACGTGTTAGCCCATGGCATGACTGCACAAACCTTCAACCAAGAATGCTAAAACTATTACTATTTGTATTTTGTATATTCAGGATTGATGCAGTAGAATCGAAGCTGCTATCACAACAAAACTGCGGAAGAAACCTACCACGAAGAAGATAAAGCAGAGTTTATGATTCGACGAGCTTATTGAGGAAGTAAGCTATCACTAGGAAGGAGAGCATGGAATCTGCCTGCGCTACCACCTCATGAATTAAGTTCTTCAAGACTAAAGAGCAGCCATTTGTACCGCAAAGCATCTGCTATTTCGTCCATTTTCTTAATCCATGAATCTATTTGCAATCCAATACGAAAGAAGCAAAGCATGAATCCTAAAGAAGCGGATATATTTAGCAGTAAGAAACCTCTTGGGGGTGAAAGCAAGTTTGTATATTCAGGAATCTGTCCTAGGAGTGGCCCCCCATCCTTGGATT
>JASUUG010000086.1:0-78091 GCA_030449905.1 Luvunga scandens | reverse complement strand
TTGCTCCGTGCCTTGCTCGAAATGCAGCACATGCTCGCGACCAAGGCAGGTCGCACACTCTCACGCACACACAACACACACTCGGGCCGCTCTCCCGAGGCAATGATAGGGAGCTCGAGCGTGGCCCTGTGCCTTGGCGTTGGCAGCGGGGTGGCTGCGCGGCTTGCGTTGGCAGCGGGCGAGCATTTGGCCAAAATGTGAGCACACGGTCCTCGCCGTTTCTTCGTATTCTTGGACCAAAAACTGAGATCCACACCTACCTTCCACTTCTTTCTCCGGTTTTGCCTGACTCGGACGAGTGGGCCCACCCTTTTGGGCACCCGTTCGCTGCCGGTAAGATGGCCGTAAAATGAGTTTGAGCTCGGGTGGATTCCGTTTTCTCCGCCACAGACTCCCACCAAACCCGACCACGCCAGCCCAAAATCCCACGCCGCCTCCGAAACGCGAAATTTGGCCACAATCCGTGTGCTATAGCTCACTGATTTTGGCACTTTCCGGGGGGAAAAATGGGCGCAGGGCCTCCCGCATTTTTTTCGCCATTTCTTCAAGCGGAAAACAGTACTTGCACCGAGAGGAGGCCCCCGGCCCAGTTCTACCACAATCGAAACAATTTGCGGGCACCTTTCGTCCCCTTTTCACACCCCTGCACCCTCGGTAAATTGGCTGTAAAACAAGGTTCGGACCTTGAAATCGACTCCCCTCTTTTCCAACGCTCGACTGTCGCACGTATCTAATGCATCACCCAAAAATCCCACACCGCCCCGGAAACGCGAAAGTTGGCCAAGATCCGTGAGCTACAGCACACGGCCTTGGCCTCGGCCGCGGGGTGGCTGCATGCCATGGCCTTGGCCTTTGCCTCGGGGTGGCTGCGTGCCAAGGCCTTGGCCGCGGCTGGCTGCGTGCCTAGGCCATGGCCGTGGGCTGGCTGGGTGCCATGGCCTTGGCCGCGGGGTGGACGCGTGCCTTGGCCTTGGCCACGGGGTGGCTGCGTGCCTCGGCCTTGGCCTTGGCCGCGGGCTGGCTCCGTGCCTTGCTCGAAATGCAGCACATGCTCGCGACCAAGGCAGGTCGCACACTCTCACGCACATACAACTCACACTCCGGCCGCGCTCCCGAGGCAAGGATAGGGGGCTCGAGCGTGGCCCTGTGCCTTGGCGTTGGCCGCGCGGTGGCTGCGTGGCTTGGCCTTGGCCGCGGGCGAGCATTTGGCCAAAATGTGAGCACACGGTCCTCGCCGTTTCTTCGTATTCTTGGACCAAAAACTGAGATCCACACCTACCTTCCACTTCTTTCTCCGGTTTTGCCTGAATCGGACGAGTTGGCCCACCCGTTTGGGCACCCGTTCGCTGCCGGTAAGATGGCCGTAAAACGAGTTTCGGAGCTCGGAATTGGATTCCGTTTTCTCCCGCCACCGACTCCCACCAAACCCGACCACGCCAGCCCAAAATCCCACGCCGCCCCCGAAACGTGAAATTTGGCCACAATCCGTGTGCTATAGCTCACGGATTTTGGCCTTTTCTGGCGGAAAATTGGGCGCAGGGCCTCCCACATTATTTTCGCCATTTCTTCGAGCGGAAAACAGTACTTGCGCCGTGAGGAGGCCCCCGGCCCAGTTTGTGTTGTGTGTGCGCGAGAGTGTGCGACGTGCCTTGGTCGCGAGCATGTGCTGCATTTCGAGCGAGGCACACAGCCACCCCGCGGCCAAGGCCAAGGGCATGGCACCTAGCCACCCGCGGCCAAGGCCTAGGCACGCAGCCACCCCGTGGCCAAGGCCAAGGGCATGGCACCTAGCCACCCGCGGCCAAGGCCTAGGCACGCAGCCACCCCGTGGCCAAGGCCAAGGCAAGAAGCAACCCCGTCGCCAAGGCCAAGCCCATGTCACCCAGCCACCCAGCCAAGGCCAAGGCACGCAGCCACCCGTGGCCAAGGCCAAGGCACGCAGCCACCCCGGGTGCAAGGCCAAGGCACGGAGCCAACCCGTTGCCAAGGCCAAGGCCATGGCACCCAGCCACGCCGCTGCCAAGGCCTAGGCACGCAGCCACCCCGAGGCCAAGGGCGTGTGCTGTAGGTCACGGATCTTGGCCAACTTTCGCGTTTCCGGGCAGTGCGGGATTTTGGGGTGATCCATTAGATACGTTGGACAGTCGAACGTCGGAGAAGACGGGAGTCGATTCCGAGGTCCGAACCTCCTTTTACGGCCGATTTACGAACGTGCGGGGTGCGAAAAGGGGGCGAAATGTGCCCGCGAATTGGTCGGTTGTGGTAGAACTGGGCGGGAGAAAACGGAATCAATTCCAAGCTCCAAACTCGTTTAACGGCCATTTTACCGCCAGAGAACGGGTTCCCAAACGGGTGGGCCAACTTGTCGGATTCAGGCAAAACCGGAGAAAGAAGTGGAAGGTAGGTGTGGATCTCAGTTTTTGGTCCAAGAATACGAGGCAACGGCGAAGACCATGTGCTCACATTTTGGCCAAATGCTCGCCCGCGGCCAAGGCCAAGGCCAAGGCACGCAGCCACCCCTTGGCCAAGGGCAAGGCCATGGCACCCAGCCACCCCGAGGCCAAGGCCTAGGCACGCAGCCACCCCGCGGCCAAGGCCGTGTGCTGTAGCTCACGGACCTTGGCCAACTTTCGCGTTTCCGGGGCGGGGCGGGATTTTGGGGTGATGCATTAGATACATACGACAGTCGAACGTCGGAGAAGACGGGAGTCGATTCCGAGGTCCGAACCTCGTTTTACGTCTGATTTACCGAACGTGCGGGGTGCGAAAAGGGAACGAAACGTGCCCGCGAATTGGTCCAGTTGTGGTAGAACTGGGCCGGGGGCCTCCTCATGGTGCTAGTACTGTTTTCCTCTCGAAGAAATGGCGAAAATAATGAGGGAGGCCCTGCGCACATTTTTCCGCCCAAAAAGGCCAAAATCCGTGAGCTACAGCACACGGATTGTGGCCAAATTCGCGTTTCAGGGGCGGCATGGGATTTTTGGCCGGCGTGGTCGGGTTTGGTGGGAGTCGGTGGCGGGAGAAAACGGAATCCAATTCCGAGCTCCGAAACTCGTTTTACGGCCATTTTACCGCCAGAGAACAGGTGCCCAAACGGGTGGGCCAACTCATCCGATTCAGGCAAAACCGGAAAAAGAAGTGGAAGGTAGGTGTGGATCTCAGTTTTTGGTCCAAGAATACGAAGAAACGGAGAGGACCGTGTGCTCACATTTTGGCCAAATGCTCGCCCGCGGCCAAAGCCAAGCCACGCAGCCACCCCGCGGCCAACGCCAAGGGACGGGGCCATGCTCGAGCTCCCTATCCTTGCCTCGGGAGCGCGGCCGGAGTGTGTGTTGTGTGTGCGTGAGAGTGTACGACCTGCCTTGGTCGCGAGCATGTGCTGCATTTCGAGCAAGGCACGGAGCCAGCCCGCGGCCAAGGCCAAGGCCGAGGCACGCAGCCACCCCGTGGCCAAGGCCAAGGCACTCGTCCACCCCGCGGTCAAAGCCATGGCACCCAGCCAGCCCGCGGCCAAGGCCATGGCACCCAGCCAGCCCGCGGTCAAGGCCTTGGCACACAGCCACCCGGTGGCCAAGGCCAAGGCCATGGCGCGCAGCCACCCCGAGGCCAAGGCCAAGGCCATTGCCCGCAGCCACCCCGCGGCCAAGGCCAAGGCCGTGTGCTGTCGCTCACGGATCTTGTCCAACTTTCACGTTTCCGGGGCGGTGCGGGATTTTGGGGTGATCCATTAGATACGTGCGACAGTCGAACGTCGGAGAAGACGGGAGTCGATTCCGAGGTCCGAACCTCGTTTTACGGCCGATTTACCGAACGTGCGGGGGTGCGAAAAGGGAACGAAACGTGCCCGCGAATTGGTCCGGTTGTGGTAGAACTGGGCCGGGGGCCTCCTCACGGTCCTAGTACTGTTTTCCTCTCAAAGAAATGGCAAAAATAATGCGGGAGGCCCTGCACCAATTTTTCCGCCCGAAAAGGCCAAAATCCGTGAGCTATAGCACACGGATTGCGGCCAAATTTCGTGTTTCGGGGGCGGCGTGGAATTTTTGGCTGGCGTGGTCGGGTTTGGTGGGAGTCGGTAGCGGGAGAAAAAGGAATCCAATTCCGAGCTCCGAAACTCTTTTACGGCCATTTTACCGCCAGAGAACGGGTTCCCAAATGGGTGGGCCAACTCGTCCGATTCAGGCAAAACCGGAGAAAGAAGTGGAAGGTAGGTGTGGATCTCAGTTTTTGGTCCAAGAATGCGAAGCAACGGCGAGGACCGTGTCCTCACATTTTGGCCAAAAGCTCACCCGCGGCCAAGGCCAAGGTTAAGGCACGCGGCCACCCCGCGGCCAAGGCCAAGGCACAGGGCCACGCTCGAGCTCCCTATCCCCGGGAGGGCGGTCCAAGTATGTGTTGTGTGTGTGCGCGAGTATGCGACGTGCCTTGGTCGCGAGCATGTGCTGCATTTCGAGCAAGGCACGCAGCCAGCCCGCGGCCAAAGCCAAGGCATGCAGCCACCCCGCGGCCAAGGCCAAGGCCATGGCACCCAGCCACCCCGTGGCCAAGTCCTAGGCACGCAGCCACCCCGAGGCCAAGGCCAAGGCCATGGCACCCAGCCACCCCGCGGCCAAGGCCAAGGCACGCAGCCACCCCGTGGCCAAGGCCAAGGCCATGGCACCCAGCCACGCTGCGGCCTAGGCCTAGGCACGCCGCCACCCCGCCGCCAAGGCCGTGTGCTGTAGCTCACTGATCTTGGCCAACTTTCGCGTTTCCGGGGCGGGGCGGGATTTTGGGGTGATGCATTAGATACGTGCGACAGTCGAACGTCGGAGAGGACGGGAGTCGATTCCGAGGTACGAATGTCGTTTTACGTCTGATTTAGCGAACGTGCGGGGGTGCGAAAAGGGGCCGAAACGTGCCCACGAATTGGTCCGGTTGTGGTAGAACTGGGCCGGGGGCCTCCTCACGGTGCTAGTACTGTTTTCCTCTCAAAGAAATGGCGAAAATAATGGGGGACGCCCTGCGCCCATTTTTCCGCCCGAAAAGGCCGAAATCCGTGAGCTATAGCACACGGATTGCGGCCGAATTTCGTGTTTCAGGGGCAGCGTGGAATTTTTAGCTGGCGTGGTCGGGTTTGGTGGGAGTTGGTGGCGGGAGAAAACGGAATCCAATTCCGAGCTCCGAAACTCGTTTTACGGCCATTTTACCGCCACAGAACGGGTGCCCAAACAGGTTGGCGAACTCGTCGTATTCAGGCAAAACCGGAGAAAGAAATGGAAGGTAGGTGTGGATCTGAGTTTTTGGTCCAAGAATACAAAGCAACGGCGAGGACCGTGTGCTCACATTTTGGCCAAATGCTTGCCCGCGGCCAAGGCACGCGGCTACCCCGCGGCCAAGGCCAAGGCACAGGGCCACGCTCGAGCTCCCTAACCTTGCCTCGGGAGCGCGGCCCAAGTGTGTATTGTGTGTGCACGAGAGTGTGCGACTTGCCTTGGTCCCGAGCATGTGCTGCATTTCGAGCATGGCACGCAGCCAGTCCGCGGCAAAGTCCAAGGCCATGGCACCCAGCCACCCCGCGGCCAAGGCCTAGGCACGCAGCCACTCCGCGGCCAAGGCCGTGTGCTGTAGCTCACGGATCTGGCCAACTTTCGCGTTTCCGGGGCGTGACGGGATTTTGGGGTGATGCATTAGATACGTGCGACAGTCAAACGTCGGAGAAGACGGGAGTCGATTCCGATGTCCGAACCTCGTTTTACGTCTGATTTACCGAACGTGCGGGGGTGCGACAAGGGGACGAAACGTGCCCGTGAATTGGTCCGGATGTGGTAGAACTGGGCTGGGGGCCTCCTCACGGTGCTAGTACTGTTTTCCTCACGAAGAAATGGCGAAAATAATGCGGGAGGCCCTGCGCCCATTTTTCCGCCCGAAAAGGCCAAAATCCGTGAGCTATAGCACACGGATTGCGGCCAAATTTCGCGTTTCGGGGGCGGCGTGGGATTTTTGGCCGGCGTGGTCGGGTTTGGTGGGAGTCGGTGGCAGGAGAAAACGGAATCCAATTCCGAGCTCCGAAACTCGTTTTACGACCATTTTACCGCCAGAGAACAGGTGCCCAAACGGGTGGGCCAACTCATCCGATTCAGGCAAAACCGGAGAAAGAAGTGGAAGGTAGGTGTGGATCTCAGTTTTTGGTCCAAGAATACGAAGCAACGGCGAGGACCGTGTGCTAACATTTTGGCCAAATGCTCGCCCGCAGCCAAGGCACGCGGCCACCCCGCGGCCAAGGCCAAGGCACAGGGCCACGCTCGAGCTCCCTATCCTTGCCCTGGGAGCGCGGCCCAAGTGTGTATTGTGTGTGCGCGAGAGTGTGCGACGTGCCTTGGTCCCGAGAATGTGCTGCATTTCGAGCATGGCACGCAGCCAGCCCGAGGCCAAGGCACGCAGCCACCCCGCGGCCAAGGCCAAGGCCATGGCACCCAGCCACCCAGCGGCCAAAGCCTAGGCACGCAGCCACCCCTAGGCCAAGGCCGTGTGGTGTAGCTCACGGATCTTGGCCAACTTTCGCGTTTCCGGGGCGGGGCAAGATTTTGTGGTGATGCATTAGATATGTGCGACAGTCGAACGTCGGAGAAGACGGGAGTCCATTCCGAGGTCCGAACCTCATTTTCCGTCTAACTTAACGAACGTGCGGGGTTACGAAAAGGGAACGAAACGTGCCCGCGAATTGGTCCGGTTGTGGTAGAACTGAGCCGGGGGCCTCCTCACGGTGCTAGTACTGTTTTCCTCTCGAAGAAATGGCGAAAATAATGCGGGAGGCCCTGCGCCCATTTTTCCGCCCGAAAAGGGCAAAATCCGTGAGCGCGGTCCAAGTGTGTGTTGTGTGCGTGCGAGAGTGTGCGACATGCCTTGGTCGCGAGCATGTGCTGCATTTCGAGCAAGGCTCGCAGCCAGCCCGCGGCCAAAGCCAAGGCACGCAGCCACCCCGCGGCCAAAGCCAAGGCCATGGCACCCAGCCACCCCGCGGCGAAGGCCTAGGCACGCAGCCACCCCGCGGCCAAGGCCTAGGCAAGCATCCACCACGCGGCCATGGCCTAGGCATGCCGCCACCCCGCGGCCTAGGCCCTGTGCGGTAGCTCGCGGATCTTGGCCAACTTTCGCATTTTTCCGCCCGAAAAGGCCAAAATCCGTGAGCTATAGCACACGGATTGCGGCCAAATTTCGCGTTTCGGGGGCGGCGTGGGATTTTTCGCTGGCGTGGTCGGGTTTGGTGGGAGTCGGTGGCGGGAGGAAACGGAATCCAATTCCGAGCTGCCAAACTCGTTTTACGGCCATTTTACCACCAGAGAACGGGTGCCCAAACGGGTGGACCAACTCGTCGGATTCAGGCAAAACCAGAGAAAGAAGTGGAAGGTAGGTGTGGATCTCAGTTTTTGGTCCAAGAATACGAAGCAACGGCAAGGACCGTGTGCTCACATTTTGGCCAAATGCTCGCCCGCGGCCAAGGCCAAGGCACAGGGCCACGCTCGAGCTCCCTATCCTTGCCCCGGGAGCGGGGCCCAAGTGTGTGTTGTGTGTGCGCGAGAGTGTGCGACGTGCCTTGGTCGCAAGCATGTGCTACATTTCGAGCAAGGCACGCAGCCAGCCCGCGGCCAAGGCCAAGGCACGCAGCCACCCCGCGGCCAAGGACAAGGCCATGGCACCCGGCCACCCCGTAGCCAAGGCCTAGGCACGCAGCCACCCCGCGGCCAAGGCCAAGGCCATGGCACCCAGCCACCCAGCGGCCAAGGCCAAGCCACGCAGCCACCTCGTGGCCAAGGCCAAGGCACGCAGCCACCCCGTGGCCAAGGCCAAGGCCATGGCACCCAGCCACGCCGCTGCCAAGGCCTAGGCACGCAGCCACCCCGCAGCAAAGGCCGTGTGCTGTAGCTCACGGATCTTGGCCAACTTTCGCGTTTCCGGGGCGGGGCGGGATTTTGGGGTGATGCATTAGATACGTGCGACAGTCGAACGTCGGAGAAGACAGGAGTCGATTCCGAGGTCCGAACGTCGTTTTACGTCTGATTTAGCGAACGTGCGGGGGTGCGAAAAGGGGCCGAAACGTGCCCGCGAATTGGTCCGGTTGTGGTAGAACTGGGCCGGGGGACTCCTCACGGTGCTAGTACTGTTTTCCTCTCAAAGAAATGGCGAAAATAATACGGGAGGCCCTGCGCCCATTTTTCCGCCCGGAAAGGCCAAAATCCATGAGCTATAGCACACAGATTGCGGCCAAATTTCGCGTTTCGGGGGCGGCGTGGGATTTTTGGCTGGCGTGGTCGGGTTTGGTGGGAGTCGGTGGCGGGAGAAAAGGGAATCCAATTCCGAGCTCCGAAACTCGTTTTACGGCCATTTTACCGCCAGAGAACGGGTGCCCAAACGGGTGGGCCAACTCGTCCGATTCAGGCAAAACCGGAGAAAGAAGTGGAAGGTAGGTGTGGATCTCAGTTTTTGGTCCAAGAATACGAAGCAACGGCGAGGACCGTGTGCTCACATTTTGGCCAAATGCTCGCCCGCGGCCAAGGCCAAGGCCAAGGCACGCGGCCACCCCGCGGCCAAGGCCAAGGCACAGGGCCACGCTCGAGCTCCCTATCCTTGCCCCGGGAGCGAAGCCCAAGTGTGTGTTGTGTGTGCGCGAGAGTGTACGACGTGCCTTGGTCGCGAGCATGTGCTGCATTTCGAGCAAGGCACGCAGCCAGCCCGCGGCCAAGGCCAAGGCACGCCGCCCGCACGCAGCCCGCACGCGCGCGGCATCAACAGCCAATGCATATAGGGGGCGTGGCCCAAGCGTCTGTCCGACTTTGTTTGGGCCGAAATTTTAGGAGGTGACGTATTTCGACCGAAGTTATGTTACGGGACTCAAAAGTGGGGGAAACAGCGCGGAAGCTCCGGGCCCCATTTTTCGGGCCAAAATGGCCAAAGACCGTGTGCTGTAGCTCGCGGATCTGGTCCAACTTTCGTGCCGCGGCCAATGCCCAGGTATGGTGCAGCCAACGCGCACTCCCGAGGCAAGGATAGGGAGCTTGAGCGTAGCCCCGTGCCTTGGCCGTGAGCACCCGTTTTGTCCCCCACTCCCAGCATGCCACGTGAGGCCAAAAACACCTCTTTTCGTGCTACGAAATATTTTTCTCTTTCTATTTAATAGTATTTCACATTTTTTTCTACCATCATGGAAAAAATCACACCGTAATTCAATATACTTTTTTTTTTGGGGGGGTGAGAGTCAGCTCAAGGACTGGTGGTGTCTCTCTGCTGGTGGGTCCAAAATTGCTCTAATACCTCGATTGTCGATTGCATATATATCCTAATATGCAGCAGAAAATAATTTTTAAATTAAATGTGAAATATTCAGATATGTTGTTTTTGAAATTAATGTAATAATATTTGAAGAGAATATTCGAAGCTTTAGCTCTCGCTTGAACCCCTAACATGTAGGTCAAAAATGCAAATAAATTTTCAAGCCTACCATTGAGACAACTTAAAATATCAATATACAACTCGCAAATAAAATTTATATTTGGATCTAAGATACAAATTAATTATAAATAAAATAATTAACGATTTCACATCACAATTGGACATTTAAGTTGCTGCTTTCTGTGGTCAAATCCAAATTAAAATGTCTTATTGTTGAAAAAAGTTAGGGTTAAAAAATTCGTGCTACAAAAAATGTGTGAAAACATAAGAGAAACAAAAAATTAAGGTTCGGGAAACCCCCGCAAGCTCCTACGAGAGGCCCTGCGCCCATTTTTCCTCCCGAAAAGGCCAAATTCCGTGAGCTATAGCACACAGATTGTGGCCAAATTTAGTGTTTCGGGGGCGGCGTGGGATTTTTGGCTGGCGTGGTCGGGTTTGGTGGGAGTCGGTGGCGGGAGAAAACGGAATCCAATTCCGAGCTCCGAAACTCGTTTTACGGCCATTTTACCGCCAGAGAACGGGTGCCCAATCGGGTGGGCCAACTCGTCCGATTCAGGCAAAACCGGAGAAAGAAGTGGAAGGTAGGTGTGGATCTCAGTTTTTGGTCCAAGAATACGAAGCAACGGCGAGGACCGTGTGCTCACATTTTGGCAAAATGCTCGCCCGCGGCCAAGGCACGCGGCCACCCCCAAGGCCAAGGGCACAAGGCACAGGGCCACGCTCGAGCTCCCTATCCTTGCCCCGGGAGCGCGGCCCAAGTTTGTGCTGTGTGTGCGCGAGAGTGTGCGACGTGCCTTGGTCGCGAGCATGTGCTGCATTTCGAGCAAGGCACGCAGCCAGCCCGCGGCCAAGGCCAAGGCACACAGCCACCCCGCGGCCAAGGCCATGGCACACAGCCACCCCGCGGCCAAGGCCAAGGCCATGGCACACAGCCACCCCGCGGCCAAGGCCAAGGCCATGGCACACAGCCACCCCGCGGCCAAGGCCAAGACCATGGCACCCAGCCACCCCGCGGCCAAGGCCTAGGCACGCAGCCACCCCGTGGCCATGTTTGTGGCCAAATTTAGTGTTTCGGAGGCGGCGTGGGATTTTTGGCTGGCGTGGTCGGGTTTGGTGGGAGTCGGTGGCGGGAGAAAACAGAATCCAATTCCGAGCTCCCAAACTCGTTTTACGGCCATTTTACCGCCAGAGAACGGGTGCCCAAACGGGTGGGCCAACTTGTCGGATTCAGGAAAAACCGCAGAAAGAAGTGGAAGGTAGGTGTGGATCTCAGTTTTTGGTCCAAGAATACGAAGCAACCGCGAGGACCGTGTGCTCACATTTTGGCCAAATGCTCGCCTGCGGCCAAGGCCAAGGCCAAGACACGCGGCCACCCAGCGGCCAAGGCCAAGGCATAGGGCCACGCTCGAGCTCCCTATCCTTGCCCCAGGAGCGCGGCCCAAGTGTGTGTTGTGTGTGTGCGAGAGTGTATGACGTGCCTTTGTCGCGAGCATGTGCTGCATTTTGAGCAAGGCACGCAGCCAGCCCGCAGCCAAGGCCAAGGCCAAGGCACGAAGCCACCCCTTGGCCAAGGCCAAGGCCGTGGCACCCAGCCACCCCGCGGCCATGGCACCCAGCCACCCCACGGCCAAGGCCAAGGCACGCAGCCACCCCGTGGCCAAGGCCAAGGCACGCAGCCACCCCGTGGCCAACGCCAAGGCCATGGCACGCAGCCACGCCGCTGCCAAGGCCTAGGCAACCAGCCACCCCGTGGCCAAGGCCGTGTGCTGTAGCTCATGGATCTTGGCCAACTTTCGTGTTTCCGAGGCGGTGCGGGATTTTGGGGTGATGCATTAGATACGTGCAACAGCCGAATGTCAGAGATGACGGGAGTCGATTCCGAGGTCCGAACCTCGTTTTACGGCCGATTTACCGAGCGTGCAGGGGTGGTGCGAAAAGGGGACGAAACGTGCCCGCAAATTGGTCCGGTTGTGGTAGAACTGGGCCGGGGGCCTCCTCACGGTCCTAGTACTGTTTTACGCTCGAAGAAATGGCGAAAATAATGTGGGAGGCCCTGCGCCCATTTTTCCGCCCGAAAAGGCCAAAATCCGTGAGCTATATAGCACACGGATTGCGGCCAAATTTCGTTTTTTGGGGGGCGCCGTGGGATTTTGGGCTGCCGTGGTCGGGTTTGGTGGGAATCGGTCGCGGGAAAAAATGGTATCCAATTCCGAGCTCCGAAACTCGTTTTACGGCTATTTTACCGCCAGAGAACGGGTTCCAAAACAGGTGGGCCAACTCGTCGGATTCAGGCAAAACCGGAGAAAGAAGTGGAAGGTAGGTGTGGATCTCAGTATTTGGTCGAAGAATGCGAAGCAACGGCGAGGACCGTGTCCTCACATTTTGGCCAAATGCTCGCCCGCAGCCAAGGCCAAGGCCAAGGCACGCGGCCACCCCGCGGCCAAGGCCAAGGCACAGGGCCACGCTCGAGCTCCCTATCCTTGCCCCGGGAGCGCGGTCCAAGTGTGTGTTGTGTGTGTGCGAGAGTGTGCGACGTGCCTTGGTCGCGAGCATGTGCTGCATTCCGAGCAAGGCACGCAGCCAGACCGTGGCCAAAGCCAAGGCATGCAGCCTCCCCGCGGCCAAAGCCAAGGCCATGGCACCCAGCCACCCCGCGGCCAAGGCCTAGGCACGCAGCCACCACGCGGCGAAGGCCTAGGCACACCGCCACCCCGCGGCCAAGGCCAAGGCACGCAGCCACCCCGTGGCCAAGGCCAAGGCCTAGGCACGCAGCCAGCCCGTGGCCAAGGCCTTGGAACGCAGCCACCCCGAGGCCAAGGCCAAGGCCCTGGCACGCAGCCACCCCGCGGCCAAGGCCACGGCCGTGTGCTGTAGCTCACGGATCTTGGCCAACTTTCGTGTTTCCGGGGCGGTGCGGGATTTTGGGGTTATGCATTAGATACGTGCGACCGTCGAGCATTGGAAAAGAGGGGAGTTGATTTTGAGGTCCGAACCTCGTTTTACGGCCGATTTACCGAGGGCGCGAGGGTGCGAAAAGGGGACAAAACGTGCCCTCGAATTGGTCCGATTGTGGTAGAGCTGGGCCGGGGGCCTCCTCACGGCGCAAGTACTGCTTTCCGCTCGAAGAAATGGCAAAAATAATGCGGGAGGCCCTGCCCCCATTTTTCCGCCAAAAAAGGCCAAAATCCGTGAGCTATAGCACACGGATTGTGGCCAAATTTCGCGTTTTGGGGGCGGGGTGGGATTTTGGGCTGGCGTCGTTGGGTTTGGTGGGAGTCGGTGGCGGGAGAAAACGGAATCCAATTCCGAGCTCCGAAACTCGTTTTACGGCCATCTTACCGGCAGCGAAAGGGTGCCCAAACGGGTGGGCCAACTCGTCCGATTCAGGTAAAACCGGAGAAAGAAGTGGAAGTTAGGTGTGGATCTCAGTTTTTGGTCCAAGAATAGGAAGAAACGGAGAGGACCGTGTGCTGACATTTTGGCCAAATGCGCGCCCGCGGCCAAGGCCAAGCCATGCAGCCACCCCGCGGCCAACGCCAAGGCACAGGGCCATGCTCGAGCACCCTATCCTTGCCTCGGAAGCGCGGCCCGAGTGTGTGTTGTGTGTGCGTGAGAGTGTGCGACCTGCCTTGGTCGCGAGCATGTGCTGCATTTCGAGCAAGGCATGGAGCCAGCCCGTGGCCAAGGCCTTAGCACGCAGCCACCCCGAGGCCAAGGCCAAGGCCATGGCACGCAGGCACCCCGTGGCCAAGGCCAACGCATGGCACGCAGCCACCCCGAGGCCAAGGCCAAGGCCGTGTGCTGTAGCTCACGGATCATGGCCAACTTTCGCGTTTCCGGGGCGGTGCGGGATTTTGGGGTGATGCATTAGATACGTGCGACAGTCGAGCGTTGGAAAACAGGGGAGTCGATTTCAAGGTCCGAACCTCATTTTACGGCCGATTTACCGAGGGTGCGGGCGTGCGAAAGGGAGACGAAACGTGCCCGCGAATTGGTCCGATTGTGGTAGAACTGGGCCGGGGGCCTCCTCACGGCACAAGTACTGTTTTCCGCTCAAAGAAATGGCGAAAATAATGTGGGAGGCCCTGCGCCCATTTTTCCCCCGGAAAAGGCCAAAATCTGTGAGCTATAGCGCACGGATTGTGGCCAAATTTCGTGTTTCGGGGGCGGTGTGGGATTTTGGGCTGGCGTGGTCGGGTTTGGTGGGAGTCGGTGCCGGGAGAAAACGGAATCCAATTCCGAGCTCCGAAACTCGTTTTTCGGCCATCTTACCGTCAGCGAACGGGTGCCCAAACGGGTGGGCCTACTCGTCCGATTCAGGCAAAACCGGAGAAAGAAGTGGAAGGTAGGTGTGGATCTCAGTTTTTGGTCCAAGAATACGAAGAAACGGCGAGGACCGTGTGCTCACATTTTGGCCAAATGGTCGCCCGCGACCAAGGCCAAGCCACGCAGCCACCCCGCGGCCAACGCCAAGGCACAGGGCCACGCTCGAGCTCCCTATCCATGCCTCGGGAGCGCGGCCGGAGTCTGTGTTGTGTGTGCGTGAGAGTGTGAGACCTGCCTTGGTCGCGAGCATATGCTGCATTTCGAGCAAGGCACGGAGCCAGCCCGCGGCCGAGGCACACAGCCACCCGGTGGCCAACACCAAGGCACGCGTCTACCCCGCGGCCAAGACCATGGCACCCACCCAGCCCGCGGCCAAGGCCATGGCACCCACCCAGCCCGCGGCCAAGGCCTAGGCACGCAGCCAGCCCGCGGCCAAGGCCTAGGCACGCAGCCAGCCCGCGGCCAAGGCCTTTGGATGCAGCCACCCCGAGGCCAAGGCCAACGCCATGGCACGCAGCCACCCCACGGCCAAGGCCGTGTGCTGTAGCTCACGGATCTTGGCCAACTTTCGCGTTTCCGGGGCGGTGCGGGATTTTTGGGTATTGCATTAGATACGCGCGACAGTCGAGCGTTGGAAAAGAGGGGAGTCGATTTCGAGGTCCGAACCTCGTTTTACGGCCGATTTACCGAGGGTGCGGGAGTACGAAAAGGGGACGAAACGTGCCCTCGAATTGGTCCGATTGTGGTAGAACTGGGCCGGGGGCCTCCTCACGGAGCAAGTACTGCTTTCCACTCGAAGAAATGGCGAAAATAATGCGGGAGGCCCTGCGCCCATTTTTCCGCCAGAAAAGGCCAAAATCCGTGAGCTATAGCACACGGATTGTGGCCAAATTTCGCGTTTCGGGGGCGGCGTACGATTTTGGGCTGGCGTGGTCGGGTTTGGTGGGAGTCGGTGGCGGGAGAAAGCGAAATCCAATTCCGAGCTCCGAAACTCGTTTTACGGCCAGCTTACCGGCAGCGAATGGGTGCCCAAACGGGTGGGCCCACTCGTCCGATTCAGGCAAAACCGGAGAAAGAAGTGGAAGGTAGGTGTGGATCTCAGTTATTGGTCCAAGAATACGAAGAAATGGCGAGGACCGTGTGCTCACATTTTGGCCAAATGCTCGCCCGCGGCCAAGGCCAAGCCATGCAGCCACCCCGCGGACAACGCCAAGGCACAGGGCCACGCTCGAGCTCCCTATCCTTGCCTCGGGAGCGCGGCCGGAGTGTGTGTTGTGTGTGCATGAGAGTGTGCGACCTGCATTTGTCGCGAGCATATGCTGCATTTCGAGAAAGGCACATAGCCAGCCCGCGGCCAAGGGCAAGGCCGAGGCACGCAGCCACCCCGCGGCCAAGGCCAAGGCCGTGTGCTGTCGCTCACGGATCTTGGCCAACTTTCGCATTTCCGGGGCGGTGCTGGATTTTGGGGTGATGCATTAGATACGTGCGACAGTCGAACGTCGCAAAAGGGGGGAGTCGATTTCGAGGTCCGAACCACGTTTTACGGCCGATTTACCGAGGGTGCGGGGGTGCGAAAAGGGGACGAAACGTGCCCTCAAATTGGTCCGATTGTGGTAGAACTGGGCCGGGGGCCTCCTCACGGCGCAAGTACTTTTTTCCGCTCGAAGAAATGGCAAAAAGAATGCGGGAGGCCCTGCGCCCATTTTTCCGCCAGAAAAGGCCAAAATCCGTGAGCTATAGCACACGGATTGTGGCCAAATTTCGCGTATCGGGGGTGGCATTGGATTTTGGGCTGCCGTGGCGGGTTTGGTGGGAGTCGGTGGCGGGAGAAAACAGAATCCAATTCCGAACTCTGAAATTCGTTTTACGGCCTTCTTACCGGCAGCGAACGGGTGCCCAAACGGGTGGGCCAACTCGTCCGATTCAGGCAAAACCGGAGAAAGAAGTGACTGGGTGCCATGGCCTTCGCCGCGGGGTGGACGCGTGCCTTGGCCTTGGCCACTGGGTGGCTGCGTGCCTCGGCCTTGGCCGCGGGCTGGCTCCGTGTCTTGCTCGAAATGCAGCATATGCTCGCGACCAAGGCAGGTCGCACACTCTCACGCACACACAACACACACTCGGGCCGCGCTCCCGAGGCAAGGATAGAGAGCTCGAGCGTGGCCCTGTGCCTTGGCGTTGGCCGCGGGGTAGCTGCGTGGCTTGGCCTTGGCCGCGGGCGAGCATTTGGCCAGAATTGGATTCCGTTTTCTCCCGCCACCGACTCCCACCAAACCCGACCACGCCAGCCCAAAATCCCACGCCGCCCCCGAAACGAGAAATTTGGCCGCAATCCGTGTGCTATAGTTCACGGATTTTGGCCTTTTCTTGCGGAAAAATGGGCGCAGGGCCTCCGGCATTATTTTTGCTATCTCTTCAAGCAGAAAGCAGTACTTGTGCAGTGAGGAGGCCCCCGGCCCAGTTCTACCACCATCAGACCAATTTGAGGGCACGTTTCGTCCCCTTTTCGCAACCCCGCACCCTCGGTAAATCGGCCGTAAAAGGAGGTTCGGACCTCTAAATCGACTCCCCTGTTTTCCGACGTTCGACTGTCGCACGTATCTAATGCATCACCCCAAGATCCCGCACCGCCCCGGAAACGCAAAAGTTGGCCAAGATCCGTGAGCGACAGCACACGGCGGGCCTTGGGGCTGGGTGGCTGGGTGCCATGGCCTTGGCCTTGGCCACCGGGTGGCTGTGTGCGAAGGCCTTGGCCACGGGGTGGCTGCGGGCCTAGGCTTGGCCGCCGGCTGGCTGGGTCCCAAGGCGTTCGCTGCAGGTAAGATGGCCGTAAAACGAGTTTCGGAGCTCGGAAATGGATTCCGTTTTCTCCCGCCACTGACTCCCACCAAACCCGACCACGCCAGGCCAAAATCCCATGCCGCCCCCGAAACGCAAAATTTGGCCACAATCCGTGTGCTAACGGATTTTGGCCTTTTGCGGGGGAAAAATGGGTGCAGGGCCTCCCGCATTATTTTCACCATTTCTTCGAGCGCAAAGCAGTACTTGTGCAGTGAGGAGGCCCCCGGCCCAGTTCTACCACAATTGGACCAATTCGAGGGCACGTTTCGTCCCTTTTTCACACCCCCGCACCCTCGGTAAATCGGCCGTAAAATGAGGTTCGGACTTCGAAATCGACTCCCCTCTTTTCCGACGTTCGACTGTCGCACGTATCTAATGCATCACCCCAAAATCCCGCACCGCCCCGGAAACGCGAAAGTTGGCAAAGATCCGTGAGCGACAGCACAAGGCCTTGGCCTTGGCCGCGGGGTGGCTGCGTGCCTAGGCCTTGGCCGCGGGCTGGCTGGGTGCCATGGCCTTGGCCGCGGGCTGGCTGGGTGCCATGGCCTTGGCCGCGGAATGGACGCGTGCCTTGGCCTTGGCCACGGGGTGGCTGCGTGCCTAGGCCTTGCCCTTGGCCGCGGGCTGGCTCCGTGACTTGCTCGAAATGCAGCACATGCTCGCGACCAAGGCAGGTCGTACACTCTCTCGCACACACAACACACACTCCGGCCGCGCTCCCGAGGCAAGGATAGGGAGCTCGAGCGTGGCCCTGTGCCTTGGTGTTGGCCGCGGGGTGGCTGTGTGGCTTGGCCTTGGCCGCAGGCGAGCATTCGGCCAAAATGTGAGCACACGGTCGTCGCCGTTTCTTCGTATTCTTGGACCAAAAACTGAGATCCACACCTACCTTCCACTTCTTTCGCTGATTTTGCCTGAATCGGACGAGTTGGCCCACCCGTTTGGGCACCCGTTCGCTGCCGGTAAGATGGCCATAAAACGAGTTTCGGAGCTCGGAATTAGATTCCGTTTTCTCCCGCCACCGACTCCCACCAAACCCGACGACGCCAGTCCAACATCCCACGCCGTCCCCGAAACGCGAAATTTGGCCACAATCCGTGTGCTATAGCTCACGGATTTTGGCCTTTTCTGGTGGAAAAATGGGCGCAGGGCCTCCCGCATTATTTTTGCCATTTCTTCGAGCGGAAAGCAGTACTTGCGCTGTGAGGAGGCCCCCAGCCCAGTTCTACCACAATCAAACCAATTCGAGGGCACGTTTCGTCCCCTTTTCGTACCCCTGCACCCTCGGTAAATCGGACGTAAAACAAGGTTCGGACCTTGAAATCGACTCCCCTCTTTTCGGACGTTCGATTGTGGCACGTATCTAATGCATCACCCCAAAATCCCGCACCGCCCAGGAAACGCGAAAGTTGGCCAAGATCCGTGCGCGACAGCACACGGCCTTGGCCTTGGCCGCGGGGTGGCTGGGTGCCATGGCCTTGGCCGCGGGGTGGACGCGTGCCTAGGCCTTGGCCACGGGGTGGCTGCGTGCCTCGGCCTTGGCCACGGGGTGGCTGCGTGCCTCGGCCTTGGCCTTGGCCGCGGGCTGGCTACGTGCCTTTCTCGAAATGCAGCATATGCTCGCGACCAAGGCAGGTCGCACACTCTCACGCACACACAACACACACTCCGGCCGCGCTCCCGAGGGAAGGATAGGGAGCTCGAGCGTGGCCCTGTGCCTTGGCGTTGGCCGCGGGGTGGCTGCATGGCTTGGCCTTGACCGCGGGCGAGCATTTGGCCAAAATGTGAGCACATGGTCCTCGCCGTTTCTTCGTATTCTTGGACCAAAAGCTGAGATCCACAGCTACCTTCCACTTCTTTCTCCGGTTTTCCCTGAATCGGACAAGTTGGCCCACCCGTTCTCTGGCTGTAAAATGGCCGTTAAACGAGTTTCGGAGCTCAGAATTGGATTCAGTTTTCTCCCGCCACCGACTCCCACCAAACCCGACCACGCCTGCCAAAAATCCAACGCCGCCCCCAAAACACGAAATTTGGCCGCAATCTGTTTGCTATAGCTCACGGATTTTGGCCTTGTCGGGCGGAAAAATTGGCGCAGGGCCTCCCGCATTATTTTCGCCATTTCTTCGCACGGAAAACATTACTAGCACCGTGAGGAGGCCCCCGGCCCAGTTCTACCACAACCGGACCAATTCGCAGGCACGTTTCGTCCCCTTTTCGCACCCCCGCACGTTCGGTAAATCAGCCGTAAAACGAGGTTCGGACCTCGGAATCGACTCCCGTCTTCTCCGACGTTCGACTGTCGCACGTATCCAATGCATCACCCCAAAATCCCGCACCCCCCGGAAATGCGAAAGTTGGCCAAGATCTGTGAGCTACAGCACACGGCCTTGGCCGCGGGGTGGCTGCGTGCCTAGGCCTTGGCAGCGGCGTGGCTGGGTGCCATGGCCTTGGCCTTGGCCGCGGTGTGGCTGTGTGCCTTGGCCTTGGCCGCGGGGTGGCTGGGTGCCATGGCCTTGGCCTTGGCCTTGGGTGTGGAGTGGCTGCGTGCCTAGGACTTGGCCGCGGGGTTGGCTGGGTGCCATGGCCTTGCCCTTGGCCGCGGGATGGCCGCGTGCCTTGCCTTGGCCGCGGGCTGGCTGCGTGCCTTTCTCGAAATGCAGCACATGCTCGCGACCCAGGCACGTTGCACACTCTCGCGCACACACAACACACACTTGGGCCGCGCTCCCGGGGCAACGATAGGGGGCTCGAGCGTGGCCCTGTGCCTTGGCCTTGGCCGCGGGGTGGCCGCGTGCCTTGGCCTTGGCCTTGGCCGCGGCCGAGCATTTGGTCAAAATGTGAGGACACGGTCCTCCCCGTTGCTTCGTATTCTTGGACCAAAAACTGAGATCCACACCTACCTTCCACTTCTTTCTCCGGTTTTTCCTGAATCCGACAAGTTGCCCACCCGTTTGGGCACCCGTTCTCTGGTGGTAAAATGGCCGGAAAACGAGTTTGGGAGCTCGGAATTGGATTCCGTTTCCTCCCTCCACCGACCCCCACCAAACCCGACCACGCCCGCCAAAAATCCCACGCCGCTCCCGAAATGCGAAATTTGGCCGCAATCCGTGTGCTATAGCTCACGGATTTTGGCCTTTTCGGGCGGAAAAATGGGTGCAGGGCCTCCCGCATTATTTTCGCCATTTCTTCGAGAGCAAAACAGTACTAGCACCGTGAGGAGGCCGCCGGCCCAGTTCTACCACAACTGGACCAATTCGTGGGAACATTTTGTCCCCTTTTCGCCCCCCCACACGTTCGGTAAATCAGACGTACAACGAGGTTCGGACCTCAGAATCGACTCCTGTCTTCTCCGATGTTCGACTGTCGCACGTATCTAATGCATCACCCCAAAATCCCGCCCGGCTCCGGAAACGCGAAAGTTGGCCAAGATCCGTGAGCTACAGCACACGGCCTTGGCCGCGGGGTGGCTGGGTGCCATGGCCTTGGCCATGCGGTGGCTGCGTGCCTAGGCCTTGGCCGCAGGGTGGCTGGGTGCCATGGCCTTGGCCTTGGCCGCGGGGTGGCTGCGTGCCTAGGCCTTGGCCTTGGCCACGGGGTGGCTGCGTGCCTAGGCCTTGGCCGCGGGGTGGCTGTGTGCCATGGTCTTGGCCTTGGCCGCGGGCTGGCTGCGTGCCTAGGCCTTGGCTGCGGGCTGGCTGCGTGCCTAGGCCTTGGCCGCGGGGTGGCTGCGTGCCTAGGCCTTGGCCGCGGGGTGGCTGCGTGCCTTGGCCTTGGGCGCGGGCTGGCTGCGTGCCTTGCTCGAAATGCAGCACATGCTCGCGACCAAGGCACGTCGCACACTCTCGCGCACACACAACACAAACTTGGGCCGCGCTCCCGGGGGAAGGGTAGGGAGCTCGAGCGTGGCCCTGTTCCTTGGCCTTGGCCGCGGGGTGGCCGCGTGCCTTGGCCGCGGGCGAGCATTTGGACAAAATGTGAGCACACGGTCCTCGCCGTTGCTTCGTATTCTTGGACCAAAAACTGAGATCCACACCTACCTTCCACTTCTTTCTCCGGTTTTGCCTGAATCGGACGAGTTGGCCCACCCGATTGGGCACCAGTTCTCTGGCGGTAAAATGGCCGTAAAACGAGTTTCGGAGCTCGGAATTGGATTCCGTTTTCTCCCGCGACCGACTCCCACCAACCCCGACCACGCCAGCTAAAAATCCCACGCTGCCCTAGAAACACTAAATTTGGCCACAATCCGTGTGTTATAGCTCACGGAATTTGGCCTTTTCGGGCGGAAAAATGGGCGCAGGGCCTCTCGTAGGAGCTTGCGGGGCTTTCCCGAACCTTAATTTTGTGTTTCTCTTATGTTTTCACACATTTTTTGTAGCACGAATTTTTTAACCCTAACTTTTTTCAACAATAAGACATTTTAATTTGGATTTGACCACAAATCCTGCAAGCAACTTAAATGTCAAATTGTGATCTGAAATCGTTAATTATTTGATTTATAATTAATTTGTATCTTAGATCCAAATATAAATTTTATTTGCGAGTTGTATATTGATATTTTAAGTTGTCTCAATGGTAGGCTTGAAAATTTATTTGCATTTTTGACCTACATGTTAGGGGTTCAAACGAGAGCTAAAGCTTCGAATATTCTCTTCAAATATTATTACATTAATTTCAAAAACAACATATCTGAATATTTCACATTTAATTTAAAAATTATTTTCGGCTGCATATTAGGATATATATGCAATCGACAATCGAGGTATTAGAGCAATTTTGGACCCACCAGCAAAGACACCACCAGTCCTTGAGCTGACTCTCACCCCCCAAAAAAAAAAAAAAAAGTATATTGAATTACGGTGTGATTTTTTCCATGATGGTAAAAAAAATGTGAAATACTATTAAATAGAAAGAGAAAAATATTTCGTTGGGCACCGAAAAGAGGTGTTTTTGGCCTCACGTGGCATCTTTGGGAGTGGGGGCAAAACGGGTGCTCACGGCCAAGGCACGGGCCACGCTCAAGCTCCCTATCCTTGCCTAGGGAGCGCGCGCTGGCTGTACCATACCTGGGCATTGGCCGCGGCACGAAAATGGACCAGATCCGTGAGCTACAGCACACGGCCTTTGGCCATTTTGGCCCGAAAAATGGGGCCCGGAGCTTCCGCGCTGTTTCACCCACTTTTGAGTCCCGTAAGATAACTTCGGTCGAAATACGTCACCTCCTAAAATTTTGGCCCAAACAAAGTCGGACTGACGCATCACCCACGCCCGCTATATGCATTGGCCGTTGATGCCCAGCGCACGGGCTGCGTGCGGGCTGCGTGCGTGGCTTGGCCTTGGCCGCGGGGTGGCTGCGTGCCTTGACCTTGGCCGCGGGCTGGTGGCGTGCCTTGCTCGAAATGCAGCACGTGCTCGCGACCAAGGCACGTCGTACACTCTCGCGCACACACAACACACATTTGGGCCGCGCTCCCGGGGCAAGGATAGGGAGCTCGAGCGTGGCCCAGTGACTTGGCCTTGGCCGCGGGGTGGCCGCGTGCCTTGGCCTTAGCCTTGGCCGCGGGCGAGCATTTCGCCAAAATGTGAGTACACGGTCCTCGCCGTTGCTTCATATTCTTGGACCAAAAACTGAGATCCACACCTACCTTCCACTTCTTTCTCCGGTTTTGCCTGAATCGGACGAGTTGGCCCACCCGTTTGGGCACCCGTTCTCTGGCGGTAAAATGGCCGTAAAACGAGTTTCGGAGCTCGGAATTGGATTCCCTTTTCTCCTGCCACCGACTCCCACCAAACCCGACCACGCCAGCAAAAAATCCCACGCCGCCCCCGAAACGCGAAATTTGGCCGCAATCCGTGTGCTATAGCTCACGGATTTTGGCCTTTTCGGGCGGAAAAATGGGCGCAGGGCCTCCCGCATTATTGATTTCTTCGAGAGGAAAACAGTACTAGCACCATGCGGAGGCCCCTGGCCCAGTTCTACCACAACCTGACCAATTCGCGGGCACGTTTCGTCCCCTTTTCGCACCCCCGCACGTTCGCTAAATCAGACGTAAAACGACATTCGGACCTCGGAAACGACTCCCGTCTTCTCCGACGTTCGACTGTCGCACGTATCTAATGCATCACCCCAAAATCCTGCCCCGCCCCGAAAATGCGAAAGTTGGCCAAGATCCGTGAGCTACAGCACACGGCCTTGGCTGCGGGGTGGCTGCGTGCCTAGGCCTTGGCAGCGGCGTGGCTGGGCGCCATGGCCTTGGCCTTGGCCACGGGGTGGCTGCGTGGCTTGGCCTTGGCCGCTGGGTGGCTGGGTGCCATGGCCTTGGCCTTGGCCTTGGCCGCGGGGTGGCTGCGTGCCTAGGCCTTGGCCGCGGGGTGGCTAGGTGCCATGGCCTTGGCCTTGGCCGCGGGCTGGCTGCGTGCCTTGCTCAAAATGCAGCACATGCTTGCGACCGAGGCACGTTGCACACTCTCGCGCACACACAACACACACTTGGGCTGCGCTCCCGGGGCAAGGATAGGGAGCTCGAGCGTGGCCCTGTGCCTTGGCCTTGGCCGCGGCGTGGCCGCGTGCCTGGCCTTGGCCTTGGGGCGTGGCGGGCCAATTTCGGCCAAAATGTGAGCACACGGTCCTTGCCGTTGCTTCTTTTTCCAAAAACTGAGATCCACACCTTTCCACTTCTTTCCCTGCCTGAATCCGACGAGTTGGCCCACCCGTTTGGGCACCCGTTCTCTGGCGGTAAAATGGCCGTAAAACGAGTTTGGGAGCTCGGAATTGGATTCCGTTTTCTCCCGCCACCGACTCCCACCAAAGTCGACCACGCCAGCCAAAAATCCCATGCCGCCCCCGAAACGCGAAATTTGGCCGCAATCCGTGTGCTATAGCTCACGGATTTTGGCCTTTTCCGGCGGAAAAATGGGCGCAGGGCCTCCCGCATTATTTTTGTCATTTCTTTGTGAGGAAAACAGTACTAGCACAGTGAGGAGGCCCCGGTCCAGTTCTACCACAACCGGACCAATTCGCGGGCACGTTTCGTCCCCTTTTCGCACCCCCGCACGTTCGGTAAATCAGAGGTAAAATGAGGTTCGGACCTCGGAATCGACTCCCGTCCTCTCCGACTTTCGACTGTTGCACGTATCTAATGCATCACCCCAAAATCCAGCCCCGCCCCGGAAACGCGAAAGTTGGCCAAGATCCGTTAGCTACAGCACACGGCCTTGGCCGCGGGGTGGCTGGGTGCCATGGCCTTGGCCTTGGCCACAGGGTGGCTGCGTGCCTTGGCCTTGGCCACGGGGTGGCTGCGTGCCTTGGTCGAAATGCAGCACATGCTCGCGACCAAGGCACGTCGCACACTCTCGCGCACACACAACACAAACTTTGGCCGCGCTCCCGGGGCAAGGATAGGGAGCTCGAGCGTGGCCCTGTGCCTTGGCCGCGTGCCTTGGCCTTGGCCGCGGGCGAGCATTTGGCCAAAATGTGAGCACACGGTCCTCGCCGTTGCTTCGTATTCTTGGACCAAAAACTGAGATCCACACCTACCTTCCACTTCTTTCTCCGGTTTTGCCTGAATCGGACGAGTTGGCCCACCCGTTTGGGAACCCGTTCTCTGGCGATAAAATGGCCGCTAAACGAGTTTCGGAGCTCGGAATTGGATTCCGTTTTCTCCCGCCACTGACTTCCACCAAACCCGACCACGCTAGAAAAAAATCCCACGCCGCCCCTGAAACACGAAATTTGGCCGCAATCCGTGTGCTATAGCTCACGGATTTTGGCCTTTTCGGGCGGAAAAATGGGGTCAGGGCCTCCCACATTATTTTCGCCATTTCTTCGATCGCAAAACAGTACTAGCACCGTGAGGAGGCCCCCGACCCAGTTCTACCACAACCGGACCAATTCGCGGGCCCGTTTCGTCCCCTTTTCGCACTCCCGCACGTTCCGTAAATCGGCCGTAAAATGAGGTTCGGACCTCGGAATTGACTCCCGTCTTCTCCGACGTTCGACTGTCGCACGTATCTAATGCATCACCCCAAAATCCTGCACCACCCCGGAAATGCGAAAGTTGGCCAAGATCCATGAGCTACAGCACAAGGCCTTCGCCGTGGGGTGGCTGCGTGCCTAGGCCTTGGCAGCGGCGTGGCTGGGTGCCATGGCCTTGGCCTTGGCCACAGGGTGGCTGCATGCCTTCGCCTTGGCCACGGGGTGGCTGCGTGCCTTGCCCTTGGCCGCGAGGTGGCTGCGTGCCTAGGCCTTGGCCGCGGGGTGGCTGCGTGCCTAGGCCTTGGCCGCGGGGTGGCTGGGTGCCATGCCCTTGGCCTTGGCCGCGGCGTGGCTGCGAGCCTTGGCCTTGGCCGCTGGCTGGCTAAGTGCCCTGCTCGAAATGCAGCACATGCTCGCGACCAAGGCACGTCGCACACTCTCGCGCACACACAACACACACTTGGGCCGCGCTCCCGGGGCAAGGATAGGGAGCTCTAGCATGGCCCTGTGCCTTTGCCTTGGCCGCGGGGTGGCCGCGTGCCTTGGCCTTGGCCTTGGCCGCGGGCGAGCATTTGGCCAAAATGTGAGCACACGGTCCTCGCCGTTGCTTCGTATTCTTGGACCAAAAACTGAGATCCACACCTACCTTCCACTTCTTTCTCTGGTTTTACCTGAATCCGACGAGTTGGCCCACCCGTTTGGGCACCCGTTCTCTGCCGGTAAAATGGCCGTAAAACGAGTTTGGGTACTCGGAATTGGATTCCGTTTTCTCCCGCCACCGACTCCCACCAAAGTCCACCACGCCCGCCAAAAATCCCACGCCGCCCCCGAAAAGGGAAATTTGGCCGCAATCCGTGTGCTATAGCTCACTGATTTTGGCCTTTTCGGGCGGAAAAATGGGCGCAGGGCCTCCCGCATTATTTTCGCCATTTCTTTGAGAGGAAAACGGTACTAGCACCGTGAGGAGGCCCCCGGCCCAGTTCTACCACAACCGGACCAATTCGCGGGCACATTTCATCCCCTTTTCGCACCCCTGCACGTTCCGTAAATCGGTCGTAAAATGAGGTTCGGACCTCGGAATTGACTCCCGTCTTCTCCGACGTTCGACTGTCGCACGTATCTAATGCATCACCCCAAAATCCCGCACCGCCCCGGAAACGCGAAAGTTGGCCAAGATCCGTGAGCTACAGCACACGGCCTTGGCCGCGGGGTGGCTGCGTGCCTAGGCCTTGGCAGCGGCGTGGCTGGGTGCCATGGCCTTGGCCTTGGCCACAGGGTGGCTTCGTGCCTTGGCCTTGGCCACGGGGTGGCTGCGTGCGAGCATTTGGCCAAAATGTGAGCACACGGTCCTCGCCGTTGCTTCGTATTCTTGGCCCAAAAACTGAGATCCACACCTACCTTCCACTTCTTTCTCTGGTTTTGCTTGAATCTTGGTTGGCCCACCCACTTTGGTGGCACCGTTCCTTGCCCTTTGGCCGGCATGGTGAGTTTGGGAGCTCGGAATTGGATTCCGTTTTCTCCACCATTGACTCCCAAAACCAAACCCGATCACGCCCACCAAAATCCTCACGCCGCCTCCCGAAAAACCCGATAGGCTCGAATTTGGCCTCCGTGTGCTATAGCTCACGGATTTTGGCCTTTTCGGGGGAAAAATGGGCGCAGGGCCTCCTGCATTATTTTCGCCATTTCTTGAGAGGAGAACAGTACTAGCACCGTGAGGAGGCCCCGCCCAGTTCTACCAAAACTGGACCAATTCGGGGAACGTTTTGTCCCCTTTTCGCACCCCCGCACGCTGGCCGGCCATAAAACGAGGTTCATACCTCGGAATCGACTCCCGTCTTCTCCGACGTTCGACTGTCGCAAGTATCTAATGCATCACCCCAAAATCCCGCCCCGCCCCGGAAACGCGAAAGTTGGCAAAGATCCGTGAGCTACAGCACACGGCCGTGGCAGCGGGGTGGCAGCGTGCCTAGGCCTTGGCCGCGGGGTGGCTGGGTACCATGGCCATGGCTTTGGCCGCGGGGTGGCTGCGTGCCTTGGCTTTGGCCGCGGGCTGGCTGCGTGCCTAGCTCGAAATGCAGCACATGCTCGCGACCAAGGCACGTCTCACACTCTCACACACACACAACACACACATGGACCGCGCTCCCGGGGCATGGATAGGGAGCTCGAGCGTGGACCGTGAGGAGGCCCCCGGCCCAGTTCTACCACAACCGGACCAATTCGCGGGCACGTTTCGTCCCCTTTTCGCACCCCCGCACGTTCGGTAAATCGGCCGTAAAATGAGGTTCGGACCTCGGAATCGACTCCCGTCTTCTCCGACGTTCGACTGTCGCACGTATCTAATGCATATGCCCAAAATCCCACACCTCCCCGGAAACGCGAAAGTTGGCCAAGATCCGTGAGCTACAGCACACGGCCTTGGCCGCGGGTGTGGCGCGTGCCTAGGCCTTGGCCGCGTGGCTGGGTGCCATGGCCTTGGCCTTGGGCACGGGGTGGCTGCATGCCTTGGCCTTGGCCACGGGGTGGCTGCGTGCCTAGGCCTTTGCCGCGGGGTGGCTGGGTGCCATGGCCTTGGCCTTGGCCTCGGGGTGGCTGCGTGCCTAGTACTTGGCCACGGGGTGGCTGGGTGCCATGGCCTTGGCCTTGGGCGCGGGGTGGCTGCATGCCTTGGCTTTGACCGCGGGCTGGCTGCGTGCCTTGCTCGAAATGCAGCACATGCTCGCGACCAAGGCACGTCGCACACTCTCGCACACACACAACACACACTTGGACCGCCCTCCCGGGGCATGGATAGGGAGCTCGACCGTGGCCCTGTGCCTTGGCCTTGGCAGCGGGGTGGCCGCGTGCCTTGGCCTTGGCTTTGGCCGCGGGCGAGCTTTTGGCCAAAATGTGAGGACACGGTCCTCGCCGTTGCTTCGCATTCTTGGACCAAAAACTGAGATCCACACCTACCTTCCACTTCTTTCTCCGGTTTTGCCTGAATCGGATGAGTTGGCCCACCCATTCGGGAACCCGTTCTCTGGCGGTAAAATGGCCGTAAAACGAGTTTCGGAGCTCGGAATTGGATTCCTTTTTCTCCCGCTACCGACTCCCACCAAACCCGACCACGCCAGCCAAAAATTCCACGCCGCCCCCGAAACACAAAATTTGGCTGCAATCCGTGTGCTATAGCTCACGGATTTTGGCCTTTCCGGGCGGAAAAATGGGCGCAGGGCCTCCCGCATTATTTTCGCCATTTCTTCGAGAGGAAAACAGTAGTAGCACCGTGAGGAGGCCCCCGGCCCAGTTCTACCACAACCGGACCAATTCGCGGGCATGTTTCGTTCCCCTTTTCGCACCCCGCACGTTCGGTAAATTAGGCCATAAAACGAGGTTCGACCTCGAATCGACTCCCGTCTTCTCGGACGCTCGACTGTCGCACGTATCTAATGCATCATCCCAAAATCCCACCCCGCCCCGGAAACGCGAAAGTTGGCCAAGATCCGTGAGCTACAGCACACGGCCTTGGCAGCGGGGTGGCTGCGTGCCTATGCCTTGGCCGCGGGGTGGCTGGGTGCCATCCTCGAAATGCAGCACATGCTTGCGACCAAGGCACGTTGCAGACTCTCGCGCACACACAACACACACTTGGGCCGCTCTCCCAGGGCAAGGATAGGGAACTCGGCGTGGCCCTGTGCCTGCCTTGGCCACCTTGGGCCTGGCCTGGTGCCTTGCCTTCGAAATGCAGCACATGGGCGACCATTTGGCCAAAATGTGAGCACAGAACAGACACTCCGGCCGCGCTCCCGAGGCAAGGATAGGGAGCTCGAGCGTGGCCCTGTGCCTTGGCGTTGGCCGCAGGGTGGCTGCGTGGCTTGGCCTTGGCCGCGGGCGAGCATTTGGCCAAAATGTGAGCACACAGTCCTCGCCGTTTCTTCATATTCTTGGACCAAAACTGAGATCCACACCTACCTTCCACTCTTTCTCCGGTTTTGCCTGAATCGGACGAGTTGGCCCACCCGCTTTGGGCACCCGTTCTCTGGCGGTAAATGGCCGTAAACGAGTTTGAGGTCGGAATTGATTCCGTTTTCTCCGCCACCGACTCCCACCAAACCCGACCACGCCACCAAAAATCCCACACCGCCCGGGCAGAAACGCGCCAAGGTTTTGGCCACGGCCGTGTGCTATAGCTCACGGATTTTGGCCATTTCTGCGGAAAATGGGCGCAGGGCCTCCCTTTTTGCCATTTCTTCGAGCGGAAAGCAGTACTGCATTCCGTGAGGAGGCCCCCGCCCAGTTCTACCACAATCGGGACCAATTCAAGGGCACGCTTTCGTCCCCTTTTCGCACCCCCGCACTTGGCGGTAAATCGGGCGTAAACGAGGTTCGACCTCAAATCGACTCCCCTCTTTTCCAACGCTCGACTGGCGCATGTATCTAATGCATCACCCCAAAATCCCGCACCGCCCGGAAACGCCGAAAAATTGGCCAAGATCCGTGAGCAACAGCACACGGCCTTGGCCTTGGCCGCGGGTGGCTGCGTGCCTTGGCCTTGGCCACCTGGGTGCCATGGCCTTGGCCTTGGCCACGGGTGTGGCTGCGTGCCTCGCCTTGGCCTTGGCCTGCGGGCTCGGCTAAAGTGCCTTTCTCGGGCTGGCTGACCAGGTGCCATGGCCTTGGCCTTGGCCACACAAAACACACGAGAAAGCCATGGCCAAGGGGCACACGTGCCTGTGCCTTGGCGGGGGCTGGCTGGCTGCCATGCCTTGCCCTTGGCCGGGGCGAGCATTTGGCAAAATGTGAGCACTCGGCCCTTGACTTCGTATTCTTGGACCAAAAACTGAGATGCGCGAGCCAAAACCTGGTCGCACAGGGCCACAGCCTGCCAAGGCCATGTGAGCCAGTCCCGAGGCAAGGAGTGGTTGTGTGTTGGAAACGTGGCACCTGCCTTGGGCCAAGCGAGCCACGTGCCACCCCATTTTCGGCCAAGTGCCATGGCACCCAGGGGGCGCCACCCCGGCTGGCCAAGGCCACCCCGGCACACGCAGCCACCCCGCCCAAGGCCAATGGCACCCAGCCACCCCGAGCCACGGCCAAGGCCAAGGGCACGCAGCCACCCCGCTGCCAAGGCCTTGGCACGCAGCCAGCCACGCTCAGTCAAGGCCGTGGCTATAGCTCACGGATTTGGCCAAGGCCGTGTTCGCGTTTTGGGGCAGTGCGGGATTTTGGGGTGATGCATTAGATACGTGGCCCAGTCGAGTTCTACGGAAAAGAGGGGAGTCGATTTCGAGGTCCGAACCTCGTTTTACGGCCGATTTACCGAGGGTGCGGGGTGCGAAAAGGGGACGAAACGTGCCTAGGAAACGCGATTGTGGTAGAACTGGGCCGGGGGCCTCCTCACGGCACAAGTACTGCTTTCCGCCAAGAAATGGCAAAATAATGCGGAGGCCCTGCGCCCATTTTTCCTGGGCTTAGGCACGCAAAAAGGCCAAAACTGTGAGCTATAGCACACGGATTGTGGCCAAATTTCGGCTTTTGGGGGGGGGATTTTTGGGCTGGCGTGGTCGGGTTTGGTGGGAGTCGGTGGCGGAGAAAACGGAATCCACCCGAGCCTCCAAACTCGCTTTTACGGCCATCTTACCGCAGCGAACGGGTGCCCAAACGGGTGGGCCCACTCCCGATTCAGGCAAAACCGAGAAAGAAGTGGAAGGTAGGTGTGGATCTCAATTTTTGGTCCAAGAATAAGAAGAAAAGGCGAGGATCGCGTGTTAACATTAAGGCAAAATGATCGCCCGCGGCCAAGGCCAAGCCAAGCAGCCACCCCGCAGCCAACGCCAAGGAACAGGGCCACGCCGAGCTCCCTATCCTTGCCTCGAGCGGGGCCGAGTGTGTGTTGTGTGTGCGTGAGAGTGTGCGACCTGCCTTGGTCGCGAGCATGCTGCATTTCGAGCAAGGCACGGAGCCAGCCCGCGCCAAGGCCAAGGCCGAGGCACGCAGCCACCCCGAGGCCAAGGCCTGGCACAAGGCACGCAGGCAGCCCCCGCGGCCAAGGCCATGGCACCCAGCCAGCCCAGCGGCCAAGGCCATGGCACCCAGCCACCGGCCAAGGCCTGGCACGCAGCCACCCCGCCCCAAGGCCAAGGCCTTGGCACCAGCCACCCTCGTAGGCCTTGGCAGGCCATGGCACGCAGCCACCCTGGCCAAGGCCAAGGCCGTGTGCTGTAGCTCACGGATCTTGGCCAACTTTCGCTCCGGGCGGTGCGGGATTTTGGGGTGATGCATTAGATACGTGAGACAGTCGAGCGTTCGAAAAGAGGGGAGTCGATTTCGAGGTCCGAACCTCGCTTTACGGCCGATTTACCGAGTGTGCGGGGTTGCGAAAAGGGGACAAAACGTGCACGCGAATTGGTCCGATTGTGGTAGAACTGGGCCGGGGGCCTCCTCACGGCGCAAGTACTGTTTTCCGCTCGAAGAAATGCCAAAAATAATGCGAGAGGCCGTGCGACCATTTTTCCCACGGAAAAGGCCAAAATCCGTGAGCTATAGCACACGGATTGTGGCCAAATTTCGCGTTTCGAGGGTGGCGTGGGATTTTGGGCTGGCATGGTCAGGTTTGGTGGGAGTCGGTGGCGGGAGAAAACGGAATCCAATTCCGAGCTCCGAAACTCGTTTTACGGCCATCTTACCGACAGCGAACGGCTGCCCAAACGGGTGGGCCCACTCGTCCGATTCAGGCAAAACCGGAGAAAGAAGTGGAAGGTAGGTGTGGATCTCAGTTTTTGGTCCAAGAATACGAAGAAACGGCGAGGACCGTGTTCTCACATTTTGGCCAAATGCTCGCCCGCGGCCAAGGCCAAGCCACGCAGCCACCCCGCGGCCAACGCCAAGGCACAGGGCCACGCTCGAGCTCCCTATCCTTGCCTCGGGAGCGCGGCCGGAATGTGTGTTGTGTGTGCGTGAGAGTGTGCGACCTGCCTTGGTCGCGAGCATGTGCTGCATTTCAAGCAAGGCACGGAGCCAGCCGGCTGCCAAGCCCAAGGCCGAGGCACGCAGCCACCCCGTGGCCAAGGCCAAGGCACGCAGACACCCCGCGGCCAAGGCCATGGCACGCCCGCGGCCAAGGCCATGGCACCAGCAGCCAGCCCGCCCAAGGCCATGGCACACAGCCAGCCCGCCCAAGGCCTTGGCACGCAGCCACCCAGCGAGGCCAAGGCCAAGGCCACGCCAGCCACCCCGAGGCCAAGGCCAAGGCCATGGCACGCAGCCACCCCACGGCCAAGGCCAAGGCCACGCTCCACCCGGAAGGCTTGGCCACGGATCTTGGCCAACTTTCGCTTTCCGGGCGGTGCGGGATTTTGGGGTGATGCATTAGATACGTGCGACAGTCGAACGCCGGAAAAGAGGGGAGTCGATTTCGAGGTCCGAACCTCGCTTTACGGCCGATTTACCGAGGGTGCGGGGTGCGAAAAGGGGACGAAACGTGCCCCCCGAATTGGTCCGATTGTGGTAGAACTGGGCCGGGGCCTCCTCACGGCGCAAGTACTGCTTTCCGCTCAAGAAATGGCAAAAATAATGCGGGAGGCCCTGCGCCCATTTTTCCTCGAAAAGGCCAAAATCCGTGAGCTATAGCACACGGATTGTGGCCAAATTTCGCTTTGGGGCGGCGTGGGATTTTGGGCTGGCGTGGTCGGGTTTGGTGGGAGTCGGTGGCGGAGAAAACGGAATCCACCCGAGCCCCAAACTCGCTTTTACGGCCATCTTACCGCAGCGAACGGGTGCCCAAACGGGTGGGCCACTCGTCCGATTCAGGCAAAACCGAGAAAGAAGTGGAAGGTAGGTGTGGATCTCAGTTTTTGGTCCAAGAATACGAAGAAACGGCGAGGACCGTGCTCACATTTTGGCCAAATGCTCGCCCGCGCCAAGGCCAAGCCACGCAGCCACCCCGCTGCCAACGCCAAGGCACAGGGCCACGCCGAGCTCCCTATCCTTGCCTCGGGAGCGCGGCCGGAGTGTGTGTTGTGTGTGCGTGAGAGTGTGCGACCTGCCTTGGTCGCGAGCATGTGCTGCATTTCGAGCAAGGCACGGAGCCAGCCCGCCCGGCCAAGGCCAGGCACGCAGCCACCCCGTGGCCAAGGCCAGGCACGCGCCACCCCGCGGCCAAGGCCATGGCACCCAGCCACCACGCGGTCAAGGCCATGGCACTCCGCCAGCCCGCGGCCAAGGCCTTGGCACGCAGCCACCCCGAGGCCAAGGCCAAGGCATGGCACGCAGCCACCCCCGCAGCCAAGGCCAAGGCCATGGCACGCAGCCACCCCGCGGCCAAGGCCAAGGCCGGCCAAGGCCGTGTGCTGCTCACGGATCTTGGCCAACTTTCGCTTTCCGGGCGGTGCGGGATTTTGGGGTGATGCATTAGATACGTGCGACAGTCGAACGTGGAAAAGAGGGGAGTCGATTTCGAGGTCCGAACCTCGCTTTACGGCCGATTTACCGAGGGTGCGGGGTGCGAAAAGGGGACGAAACGTGCCCGCGAATTGGTCCGATTGTGGTAGAACTGGGCCGGGGCCTCCTCACGGCGCAAGTACTGTTTTCCGCTCAAGAAATGGCAAAATAATGCGGAGGCCCTGCGCCCATTTTTCCTCCGAAAAAGGCCAAAAATGTGAGCTATATCACACGGATTGTGGCCAAATTTCGCTTCGGGGCGGCGGGGATTTTGGGCTGGCGTGGTCGGGTTTGGTGGGAGTCGGTGGTGGAGAAAACGGAATCCACCCGAGCCCGAAACTCGCTTTTACGGCCATCTTACCGCAGCGAACGGGTGCCCAAACGGGTGGGCCCAACTCGTCCGATTCAGGCAAAACCGAGAAAGAAGTGGAAGGTAGGTGTGGATCTCAGTTTTTGGTCCAAGAATACGAAGAAACGGCGAGGACCGTGTGCTCACATTTTGGCCAAATGCTCGCCCCGCGCCAAGGCCAAGCCACGCAGCCACCCCGCGGCCAACGCCAAGGCACAGGGCCACACGCGCGCCCCCTATCCGTGCCTCGGGAGCGCGGCCGGAGTGTGTGTTGTGTGTCCGTGAGACTGTGCGACCTGCCTTGGTCGCTAGCATGTGCTGCATTTCGAGAAAGGCACGGAGCCAGCCCGTGGCCAAGGCCAAGGCCGAGGTACGCAGCCACCCCGTGGCCAAGGCCGAGGCACGCAGCCACCCCGCGGGCAAGGCCATGGCACCCAGCCAGCCAGCGGCCAAGGCCTAAGCACGCAGCCAGCCCGCGGCCAAGGCCTAGGCACAGCCACCCCGAGGCAAGGCCACGGCACGCACCCACCCCCCGGCCAAGGCCAAGGCCATGGCACGCAGCCACCCCGCGGCCAAGGCCAAGGCCATGGCACGCAGCCACCCCGCGCCAAGGCCAAGGCCTTGTGCTGTAGCTCACGGATGTTGGCCAACTTTCGCTTTCCGGGCGGTGCGGGATTTTGGGGTGATGCATTAGATACGTGCGACAGTCGAACGTTGGAAAAGAGGGGAGTCGATTTCGAGGTCCGAACCTCGCTTTTACGGCCGATTTACCGAGGGTGCGGGGTGCGAAAAGGGGACGAAACGTGCCTCGAATTGGTCCGATTGTGGTAGAACTGGGCCGGGGCCTCCTCACGGCGCAAGTACTGCTTTCCGCTCAAGAAATGGCAAAAATAATGCGGAGGCCCTGCGCCCATTTTTCCTCGAAAGGCCAAAATCCGTGAGCTATAGCACACGGATTGTGGCCAAATTTCGCTTTTCGGGGCGGCGTGGGGATTTTGGGCTGGCGTGGTCGGGTTTGGTGGGAGTCGGTGGCGGAGAAAACGGAATCCACCCGAGCTCCGAAACTCGTTTTACGGCCATCTTACCAGAAGCGAACGCGTGCCCAAACGGGTGGGCCCACTCGTTCGATTCAGGCAAAACCGGAGAAAGAAGTGGAAGGTAGGTGTGGATCTCAGTTTTTGGTCCAAGAATACGAAGAAACGGCGAGGACCGTGTGCTCACATTTTGGCCAAATGCTCGCCCGCGACCAAGGCCAAGCCACGCAGCCACCCCGCGGCCAACGCCAAGGCACAGGGCCACGGTCGAGCTCCCTATCCTTGCCTCGGGAGCGCGGCCGTAGTATGTGTTGGGTGTGCGTGAGAGTGTGTGACCTGCCTTGGTCGCGAGCATGTGCTGCATTTCGAGCAAGGCACGGAGCCAGCCCGCGGCCAAGGCCAAGGCCGAGGCACGCAGCCACCCCGTGGCCAAGGCCAAGGCACGCGTCCACCCCGCGGCCAAGGCCATGGCACCCAGCCAGACCGCGGCCAAGGCCTAGGCACGCAGCCAGCCCGTGTCCAAGGCCTTGGCATGCAGCCACCCCGAGGCCAAAGCCAAGGCCTTAGCACGCAGCCACCCCGAGGCCAAGGCCAAGGCCATGGCACGCAGCCACCCCGAGGCCAAGGCCAAGGCCGTGTGCTGTAGCCCACGGATCTGGGCCAACTTTCGCGTTCCCGGGGCGGTGCGGGATTTTGGGGTGATGCATTAGATACGTGAGACAGTCGAGCGTTGGAAAAGAGGGGAGTCGATTTCGAGGTCCGAACCTCGCTTTACGGCCGATTTACCAAGTGTGCGGGGTTGCGAAAAGGGGACAAAACGTGCCCGCGAATTGGTCCGATTGTGGTAGAACTGGGCCGGGGTCTCCTCACAGCGCAAGTACTTTTCCGCTCAAGAAATGGCAAAAATAAACAGCGGAGGCCCTGCGCCCCATTTTTCCGGCCAAAAAGGCCAAAACCTGAGCTATAGCACACGGATTGTGGCCAAATTTCTTGTTTTCGGGCGCGGCGGATTTTGGGGGCGTGCATTAGATACGGGTTTGGTGGGAGTCGGTGGCGGAGAAAACGGAATCCACCCCGAGGTCCGAGGTCCGAAACTCGCTTTTACGGCCATCTTACCGAAGCGAACGGGTGCCCAAACGGGTGGGCCCACTTGTCCGATTCAGGCAAAACCGGAGAAAGAAGTGGAAGGTAGGTGTGGATCTCAGTTTTTGGTCCAAGAATACGAAGAAACGCGGAGGCCCGTGGGCTCACATTTTTCCCAAATGCTCGCCCGCGCCAAGGCCAAAAGCCACCCCCAAGGCCAAGCCAGCTATAGCACACGGGGCCACGCCGAGCTCCCTATCCTTGCCTCGGGAGCGTGGCCGGTGTGTTTTGGCCTGAGAGTGTGCGACCTGCCTTGGTCGCGAGCATGTGCTGCATTTCGAGCAAGGCACGAGCCAGCCCGCGAAGCCCAAGGCCGGGCACGCAGCCACTAGTTTTGTGGCTATTTTTCCCGAGGCACACCCAGCGCCCGCGCCAAGGCCATGGCCGCCAGCCCGTGCCAAGCCTTTCGGCCAAGGCCAAGGCACGCAGCCAGCCCACGCAGCCACCCCGAGGCCAAGGCAAGGCATGGCACGCAGCCACCCCGCGCCAAGGCCAAGGCCAGGCACCCAGCCAGCCCGGGGCGAAGGCCTAGGCTCGCAGCCACCCCCCGGCCAAGGCCAAGGCTCCCAACCACCCCGCGGCCAAGGCCAAGGCAAGCAGCCCGCCGCGCATCCACGGCCAATGCAGAAACCAGGGGGCCCAAGCGCCTGTCCGGTTGTTTGGGCCGAAATTTTAGGAGGTGACGATTTCGACTGAAGTTATCTTACGGGACTGAAAAGTTGTTCAAACAGCGGATGCCCCGGCCCCATTTTTCGGGCCAAAATGGCCAAAGACCTTGCGCTGTAGCTCACGGATCTGGGCCAACTTTCTTGTTTTCGGGGCGGTGCGGGATTTTGGGGTTATGCATTAGATACGTGCGACAGTCAAACGTCGGAAAAGACGGGAGTCGATTCCGAGGTCCGAATCCCTTTTTACGGCCGATTAAGCGAACATGCGGGGTTCGAAAAGGGGACGAAACGTGCCCGCGATTGTTCCGATTGTGGCAGAGCTGGGCCGGGGCCTCCTCACGCTCCAAGTACTCAGTTTCCGCCTCAAGAAATGGCGAACAAGACGCGGAGGCCCTGGGCCCATGTTTCCCCGAAATGGCCAAAATCTGTGAGCTATAGCACACGGATTGCGGCCAAATTTCGCTTTCCGTGGCGGCGGATTTTGGGCTGGTGTTGTCGGTATTGGCGGGGTTCACCGCGGAGAAAGCGGAAGCCGATTCCGGGCCCGAAACTCGTTTTGTGGCTATTTTTCCCGAGTGCGGCCAGCCCTGTGCCTTGGCCGCAAGCATGTGCTGCATTTCGCCAAGGCCAAGGCACGCAGCCAGCCCCGCGCCAAGGCCAACACCTAGGCACGCAGCCAGCCCGCGGCCAAGGCCAAGGCACCCAGCCAGCCCGCGGGCGAAGGCCTAGGCACGCAGCCACCCCGCGGCCAAGGCCAAGGCCAAGGCTCCCAGCCACCCCGCCGGGGCCAGCCACCCCGCAGCCGCCAAGGCAGCACCCGCATCCACGGCCAATGCAGAAACCAATGCGGGGCCCAAGCGCCTGTCCGACTTTGTTTGGGCCGAAATTTTAGGAGGTGACGTATTTCGACTGAAGTTATCTTACGGGACTGAAAAGTTGTTCAAACAGCGGATGCTCCGGCCCCATTTTTTGGGCAAAATGGCCAAAGACCTTGCGCTGTAGCTCACGGATCTGGGCCAACTTTCTTGTTTTCGGGCGGTGGGATTTTGGGGTTATGCATTAGATACGTGACAGTCAAACGCCGGAAAAGACGGAGTCGATTCCGAGGTCCGAACCCCGCTTTTACGGCCGATTAACCGAACGTATGGGGTGCGAAAAGGGGACGAAACGTGCCCGCGAATTGTTCCGATTGTGGCAGAGCTGGGCCGGGGCCTCCTCACGCTCCAAGTACTCTTTTCCGCTCAAGAAATGGCGAACAAGACGCGGAGGCCCTGGGCCCATGTTTCCCGAAATGGCCAAAATCTGTGAGCTATAGCACACGGATTGCGGCCAAATTTCGCTTTCCGTGGCGGCGGGGATTTTGGGCTGGTGTTGTCGGTATTGGTGGGGTTCACCGGGAGAAAGCGGAAGCCGATTCCGGGCTCCGAAACTCATTTTGTGGCTATTTATCCCGAGAGCGGCGCACTGTGCCTTGGCCGCAAGCATGTGCTGCGTTTCGGCCAAGGCCAAGGCACGCAGCCAGCCCCGCGGCCAAGGACAACGCCTAGGCACGCAGCCAGCCCGCGGCCAAGGCCAAGGCACCCAGCCAGCCTCGGCCAGCGAAGGCCTAGGCACGCAGCCACCCCGCGGCCAAGGCCAAGGCTCCCAACCACCCCGCGGCCGGGGCCAAGGCAGCAGCCCGCCCGCGCATCCACGGCCAATGCAGAAACCGGGCGGGCCCAAGCGTCTGTCCGACTTTGTTTGGGCCGAAATTTTAGGAGGTGACGTATTTCACTGAAGTTATCTTACGGGACTGAAAAGTTGTTCAAACAGCGCGGATGCTCCGGCCCCATTTTTCGGGCCAAATG
This sequence comes from Luvunga scandens, assembly GCA_030449905.1. NCBI lineage: Eukaryota > Viridiplantae > Streptophyta > Magnoliopsida > Sapindales > Rutaceae > Luvunga > Luvunga scandens. The sequence continues at coordinate 40,070 of JASUUG010000086.1, read as the reverse complement.
GCCAAAGACCTTGCGCTGTAGCTCACGGATCTGGGCCAACTTTCTTGTTTTCGGGCGGTGCGGGATTTTGGGGTTATGCATTAGATACGTGCGACAGTCAAACGCCGGAAAAGACGGAGTCGATTCCGAGGTCCGAACCCCGCTTTACGGCCGATTAACCGAACGTATGGGTGCGAAAAGGGGACGAAAACGTGCCCGCGAATTGTTCCGATTGTGGCAGAGCTGGGCCGGGGCCTCCTCACGCTCCAAGTACTCATTTCCGCTCAAGAAATGGCGAACAAGACGCGGAGGCCCTGGGCCCATGTTTCCCGAAATGGCCAAAATCCGTGAGCTATAGCACACGGATTGCGGCCAAATTTCGCGCTTCCGTGGCGGCGTGGGATTTTGGGCTGGTGTTGTCGGTATTGGTGGGGTTCACCGGGAGAAAGCGGAAGCCGATTCCGGGCCCGAAACTCGCTTTTGTGGCTATTTTTCCCGAGAGCGGCGCTCTGTGCCTTGGCCGCAAGCATGTGCTGCATTTCGCCAAGGCCAAGGCACGCAGCCAGCCCGCGGCCAAGGCCAACACCTAGGCACGCAGCCAGCCCGCGGCCAAGGCCAAGGCACCCAGCCAGCCCGCGGCGAAGGCCTAGGCACGCAGCAGCCACCCGCGCCAAGGCCAAGGCTCCCAACCACCCCGCGGCCGGGGCCAAGGCAAGCAGCCCGCCCGCATCCACGGCCAATGCAGAAACCGGCGGGGCCCAAGCGTCTGTCCGACTTTGTTTGGGCCGAAATTTTAGGAGGTGACGTATTTCGACTGAAGTTATCTTACGGGACTGAAAAGTTGTTCAAACAGCGGATGCTCCGGGCCCCATTTTTCGGGCCAAAATGGCCAAAGACCTTGCGCTGTAGCTCACGGATCTGGGCCAACTTTCTTGTTTTCGGGCGGTGCGGATTTTGGGGTTATGCATTAGATACGTGCGACAGTCAAACGCCGAAAAGACGGAGTCGATTCCGAGGTCCGAACCCCGCTTTACGGCCGATTAACCGAACGTGCGGGGGTGCGAAAAGGGGACGAAACGTGCCCGCGAATTGTTCCGATTTTGGCAGAGCTGGGCCGGGGCCTCCTCACGCCCAAGTACTCATTTTCCGCTCAAGAAATGGCAAACAAGACGCGGGAGGCCCTGGGCCCATGTTTCACCGAAATGGCCAAAACTGTGAGCTATAGCACACGGATTGCGGCCAAATTTCGCGCTTCCGTGGCGGCGTGGGATTTTAGGCTGGTGTTGTCGGTATTGGTGGGGTTCACCGCGGAGAGAGCGGAAGCCGATTCCGGGCTCTGAAACTCGCTTGTGGCTATTTTTCCCGAGAGCGCGCGCTCTGCCCTTGGCCGCAAGCATGTGCTGCATTTCGCCAAGGCCAAGGCACGCAGCCAGCCCCCGGCCAAGGCCAACGCCTAGGCACGCAGCCAGCCCCCCAAGGCCAAGGCCAAGGCCAAGGCACCCAGCCAGCCCGCGGCGAAGACCTAGGCACGCAGCCACCCCGCGGCCAAGGCCAAGGCTCCCAGCCACCCCGCGGCCGGGGCCAAGGCAAGCAGCCCGCCAAGCGCATCCACGGCCAATGCAGAAACCGGCGGGGCCCAAGCGTCTGTCCGACTTTGTTTGGGCCGAAATTTTAGGAGGTGACGATTTTTGACTGAAGTTATCTTACGGGACTGAAAAGTTGTTCAAACAGCGGATGCTCCGGCCCCATTTTTCGGGCCAAAATGGCCAAAGACCTTGCGCTGTAGCTCACGGATCTGGGCCAACTTTCTTGTTTTTCGGGCGGTGCGGATTTTGGGGTTATGCATTAGATACGTTTCGACAGTCAAACGTCGGAAAAGACGGAGTCGATTCCGAGGTCCGAACCCCGCTTTTACGGCCGATTAACCGAACGTATGGGTGCGAAAAGGGGACGAAACGTGCCGCGAATTGTTCCGATTTGGCAGAGCTGGGCCGGGGCCTCCTCACGCCCAAGTACTCATTTTCCGCTCAAGAAATGGCGAACAAGACGCGGAGGCCCTGGGCCCATGTTTCCCGAAATGGCCAAAATCTGTGAGCTATAGCACACGGATTGCGCCAAATTTCGCCCGTGGGCCGTGGGATTTTAGGCTGGTGTTGTCGGTATTGGTGGGGGTTCACGGGAGAGAGCGGAAGCAGATTCCGGCCCGAAACTCGCTTTTGTGGCTATTTTTCCCGAGCCAGCCCGCGCCTGTGCCTTGGCCGCAAGCATGTGCTGCATTTCGCCAAGGCCAAGGCACGCAGCCAGCCCCGCGGCCAAGGCCAACGCCTAGGCACGCAGCCACCCCCGCCAAGGCCAAGGCACCCAGGCACCCAGCCAGCCCGCGGCGAAGGCCTAGGCACGCAGCCACCCCGCGCGCCAAGGCCAAGGCTCCCAACCACCCCGCGGCCGGGGCCAAGGCAAGCAGCCCGCCCGCGAAACGCATCCACGGCCAATGCAGAAACCGGGCGGGCCCAAAGCTGTCTGTCCGACTTTGTTTGGGCCGAAATTTTAGGAGGTGACGTATTTCGACTGAAGTTATCTTACGGGACTGAAAAGTTGTTCAAACAGCGGATGCTCCGGGCCCCATTTTTCGGGCCAAAATGGCCAAAGACCTTGCGCTGTAGCTCACGGATCTGGGCCAACTTTCTTGTTTTCGGGCGGTGCGGGATTTTGGGGTTATGCATTAGATACGTGCGACAGTCAAACGCCGGAAAAGACGGAGTCGATTCCGAGGTCCGAACCCCGCTTTTACGGCCGATTAACCGAACGCGGGGTGCGAAAAGGGGACGAAACGTGCCCGCGAATTGTTCCGATTGTGGCAGAGCTGGGCCGGGGCCTCCTCACGCTCCAAGTACTCTTTTCCGCTCAAGAAATGGCGAACAAGACGCTGGGGGCCCTGGGCCCATGTTTCCCCGAAATGGCCAAAATCCGTGAGCTATAGCACACGGATTGCGGCCAAATTTCGCTTTCCGTGGCGGCGTGGGATTTTAGGGCTGGTGTTGTCGGTATTGGTGGGGGTTCGCCGGGAGAGAGCGGAAGCCGATTCCAGGCTGCGAAACTCATTTTGTGGCTATTTTTCCCGAGTGCGGCCCTCTCTGTGCCTTGGCCGCAAGCATGTGCTCCATTTCGCCAAAGCCAAGGCACACAGCCAGCCCCGCGCCAAGGCCAACGCCTAGGCACGCAGCCACCCCGCCAAGGCCAAGGCCAAGGCCAAGGCCCCAGCCACCCCGCGGCCAAGGCCAGGGCCAAGGCAAGGCTCCCAGCCCACCCGCCCGGGGCCAAGGCAGCAGCCCGCCCGCGGCATCCACAGCCAATGCAGAAACCGGGAGGGGCCCAAGCGTCTGTCCGACTTTGTTTGGGCCGAAAATTTTAGGAGGTGACGTATTTCGACTGAAGTTATCTTACGGGACTGAAAAGTTGTTCAAACAGCGGATGCTCCGGCCCCATTTTTCGGGCCAAAATGGCCAAAGACCGTGCGCTGTAGCTCACGGATCTGGGCCAACTTTCTTGTTTTCGGGCGGTGGGGGATTTTGGGGTTATGCAATAGATACGCGCGACAGTCAAACGCCGGAAAAGACGGAGTCGATTCCGAGGTCCGAACCCCGCTTTACGCCCGATTAACCGAACGTGCGGGTGCGAAAAAGGGCACGAAACGTGCCCGCGAATTGTTCCAATTGTGGCAGAGCTGGGCCGGGGCCTCCTCACGCTCCAAGTACTCTTTTCCACTCAAGAAATGCCGAACAAGACGCTGGAGTCCCTGGCCCATGTTTCCGAAAAGGCCAAAATCCGTGAGCTATAGCACACGGATTGCGCCAAATTTCGCTTCCGTGGCGGGGTGGGATTTTCGGCTGGTGTTGTCGGTATTGGCGGGGTTCGCCGCGGAGAAAGCGGAAGCCGATTCCGGCTCCGAAACTCATTTTGTGGCTATTTTTCCCGAGTGCGCGCTCTGTGCCTTGGCCGCAAGCATGTGCTGCATTTCGCCAAGGCCAAGGCACGCAGCAAGCCCCGCGCCAAGGCCAACGCCTAGGCACGCAGCCAGCCCGCCCGCGCCAAGGCCAAGGCACGCAGCCACCCCGCCAAGGCCAAGGCAAGGCCCCAGCCACCCCGCGCCAAGGGCAAGGCTCCCAGCCACCCCGCGGCCGGAGCCAAGGCAAACCGCCCGCCCACGCGCGGCATTCACAGCCAAGGCACCCAGCCAGCCCGCGGCGAAGGCCTAGGCACGCAGCCACCTCGCGGCCAAGGCAAAGGCTCCCAACCACCCCGCGGCCGGGGTCAAGGCAAGCAACCCGCCCGCGCGCGGCATCCGCGGCTAATGAAGAAACCGGGCGGGGCCCAAGCGTCTGTCTGACATTGTTTGGGCCGAAATTTTAGGAAGTGACGTATTTTGACTGAAGTTATCTTACGGGACTGAAAAGTTGCTCAAACAGCGCGGATGCTCTGGGCCCCATTTTTCGGGCCAAAATGGCCAAAGACCGTGCGCTGTAGCTCACGGATCTTGGCCAACTTTCTTGTTTTCTGGGCGGTGCGGGATTTTGGGGTTATGCAATAGATACGTGCAACAGTCAAACGTCCGAAAGACGGAGTCGATTCCGAGGTCCGAACCCTGTTTTACGGCAAATTAACCAAACGTACGGGGGCGAAAAGGGGACGAAATGCCCGCGAATTGTTCCGATTGTGGCAGAGCTGGGCCGGGGCCTCGTCATGCTCCAAGTACTCTTTTCCGCTCAAGAAATGGCGAACAAGACGCGGAGGCCCTGGGCCCATGTTTCCGAAATGGCCAAAAATCCGTGAGCTATAGCACACGGATTGCGGCCAAATTTCGTGTTTCCGTGGCGGCGTGATTTTCGGCTGGTGTTGTCGGTATTGGCGGGGTTCGACGCGGAGAAAGCGGAAGCCGATTCCGGGCTCTGAAACTCTTTTTGTGGCTATTTTTCACGAGTGCGGCGCGCTCTGTGCCTTGGCTGGCCACAAGCATGTGCTGCATTTCGCCAAGGCCAAGGCTCGCAGCCAGCCCTGCGGCCAAGGCCAACGCCTAGGCACGCAGCCAGCCCGCGGCCAAGGCCAAGGCACCCAGCCAGCCCAGCCAGCCCGCGAAGGCCTAGGCACGCAGCCACCCCGCGCCAAGGCCAAGGCTCCCAGCCACCCCGCGGCCGGGGCCAAGGCAAGCAGTCCGCCCGCGCGCGGCATTCACGGCCAATGCAGAAACAGGGCGGGGCCCAAGCGTCCGTCCGACTTTGTTTGGGCCGAAATTTTAGGAGGTGACGTATTTCGACTGAAGTTATCTTACGGGACTAAAAAGTTGTTCAAACAGCGCGGATGCTCCGGGCCCCATTTTTCGGGCCAAAATGGCCAAAGACCGTGCGCTGTAGCTCACGGATCTGGGCCAACTTTCTTGTTTTCGGGCGGTGCGGATTTTGGGGTTATGCAATAGATACGTGTGACAGTCAAACGTCGGAAAAGACGGCAGTCGATTCCACGGTCCGAACCCCGTTTTACGCCCGATTAACCGAACGTGCGGGTTGCGAAAAGGGGACGAAACGTGCCCGCGAATTGTTCCGATTGTGGCAGAGCTGGGCTGGGGGCCTCCTCACGCTCCAAGTACTCTTTTCCGCTTGAAGAAATGGCGAACAAGACGCGGGAGGCCCTGGGCCCATGTTTCCCACGAAATGGCCAAAATCCGTGAGCTATAGCACACGGATTGCGACCAAATTTCGCGTTTCCGTGGCGGCGTGGGATTTTCGGCTGGTGTTGTCGGTATTGGCGGGGGTTCGCCGCAGGAGAAAGCGGAAGCCGATTCCGGGCTCCGAAACTCGTTTTGTGGCTATTTTTCCCGAGTGCGGCGCTCTGTGCCTTGGCCGCAAGCATGTGCTGCATTTCGACCAAGGCCAAGGCACGTACCCAGCCCCGCGGCCTAGGCAGGCAGCCACCCCGTGGCCAAGGCCAAGGCTCCCAGCCACCCCGCGGACGGGGCCAAGGCAAGCAGTCCGCCCGCGCGCGGCATTCACGGCCAATGCAGAAACACGGCGGGGCCCAAGCGTCTGTCCGACTTTGTTTGGGCCGAAAATTTAGGAGGTGACGTATTTCGACTGAAGTTATCTTACGGGACTGAAAAGTTGTTCAAACAGCGCGGATGCTCCCGGCCCCATTTTTCGGGCCAAAATGGCCAAAGACCGTGCGCTGTAGCTCACGGATCTGGGCCAACTTTCTTGTTTTCGGGGCGGTGCGGGATTTTGGGGTTATGCAATAGATACGTGCCACAGTCAAACGTCGGAAAAGACGGGAGTCGATTCCGAGGTCCGAACCCCGTTTTACGCCCGATTAACCGAACGTGCAGGGGGCGAAAAGGGGACGAAACGTGCCCGCGAATTGTTCCGATTGTGGCAGAGCTGGGCCGGGGGCCTCCTCACGCTCCAAGTACTCTTTTCCGCTTGAGGAAATGGCGAACAAGACGCAGGAGGCCCTGGCCCATGTTTCTCCCGAAAAAGCCAAAATCGGTGGGCTATAGCACACGGATTGCGGCCAAATTTCGCGTTTCCGTGGCGGGGTGGGATTTTCGGCTGGTGTTGTCGGTATTGGCGGGGGTTCGCCGCGGGAGAAAGCGGAAGCCGATTCCGGGCTCCGAAACTCATTTTGTGGCTATTTTTCCCGAGTGCGGCGCTCTGTGCCTTGGCCGCAAGCATGTGCTGCATTTCGGCCAAGGCCAAGGCACGCATCCAGCCCCGCGGCCAAGGCAGACGCCTAGGCACGCAGCCAGCCCGCGGCCAAGGCCAAGGCACCCAGCCAGCCCGCGGCATAGGCCTCGGCACGCAGCCACCCCGCGGCCAAGTCCAAGGCTACCAGCCACTCCGCGGACGGGGCCAAGGCAAGCAGTCCGCCGCGCATTCATTCACGGCCAATGCAGAAACCGGGAGGGGCCCAAGCGTCTGTCCGACTTTGTTTGGGCCGAAATTTTAGGAGGTGACGTATTTCGACTGAAGTTATCTTACGGGACTGAAAAGTTGTTCAAACAGCGCGGGTGCTCCGGGCCGCATTTTTCAGGCCAAAATGGCCAAAGACCGTGCGCTGTAGCTCACGGATCTGGGCCAACTTTCTTGTTTTCGGGGCGGTGCGGGATTTTGGGGTTATGCAATAGATACGTGCGACAGTCAAACGTCGGAAAGACGGGAGTCGATTCGGAGCTCCGAACCCCGTTTTACGGCCGATTAACCGAACGTGCGGGGTGCGAAAAGGGGATGAAACGTGCCCGCGAATTGTTCCGATTGTGGCAGAGCAGGGCCAGGGGCCTCCTCACGCTCCAAGTACTCTTTTCCGCTCAAAGAAATGGCGAACAAGACGCGGGAGGCCCTGGGCCCATGTTCCCCCGAAATGGACAAAATCCGTGAGCCATAGCACACGGATTGCGGCCAAATTTCGCATTTCCGTGGTGGCGTGGGATTTTCGGCTGCTGTTGTCGGTATTGGTGGGGGTTCGCCGCGGGAGAGTGCGGAAGCCGATTCCGGGCTCCGAAACTCTTTTTGTGGTGATTTTTCCCGAGAGCGCCGCTCTGTGCCTTGGCCGCAAGCATGCGCCGCATTTCGGCCACGGCCAAGGCACGCAGCCAGCCCTGCGGCCAAGGCACGCAGCCAGCCCTGCGGCCAAGGCCAACGCCTAGGCACGCAGCCAACCTGCGGCCAAGGCCAAGGTACCGAAGGCCAAGGCACCCAGCCAGCCCGCGGCGAAGGCCTAGGCACGCAGCCACCAAGCGGCCAAGGCCAAGGCTCCCAACCACCCCGCGGCCGGGGCCAAGGCAAGCAGCCCACCCGCGCGCTGTATCCACGGCCAATGCAGAAAACGGGCGGGGCCCAAGCGTCTGTCTGACTTTGTTTGGGCCGAAATTTTAAGAGGTGACGTATTTCGACTGAAGTTATCTTACGGGACTGAAAAGTTGTTCAAACAGCGCGGATGCTCCGGGCCCCATTTTTCGGCCCAAAATTGCCAAAGACCGTGCGCTGTAGCTCACGGATCTGCGCCAACTTTCTTGTTTTCGGGGTGGTGCGGGATTTTGGGGTTATGCATTAGATACGCATTTACAGTCAAACGCCGGAAAAGACGGGAGTCGATTCCGAGGTCCGAACCCCGTTTTACGCCCGATTAACCGAACGTGCGGGGTGCGAAAAGGGGACGAAATGTGCCCGCGAATTGTTCCGATTGTGGCAGAGCTGGGCCGGGGGCCTCGTCATGCTCCAAGTACTCTTTTCCGCTCGAAGAAATGGCGAACAAGACGCGGGAGGCCCTGGGCCCATGTTTCCCCCGAAATGGCCAAAATCCGTGAGCTATAGCACACGGATTGCGGCCAAATTTCGTGTTTCCGTGGCGGCATGGGATTTTCGGCTGGTGTTGTCGGTATTGGCGGGGGTTCGACGCGGGAGAAAGCGGAAGCCGATTCCGGGCTCTGAAACTCTTTTTGTGGCTATTTTTCACGAGTGCGGCGCTCTGTGCCTTGGCCACAAGCATGTGCTGCATTTCGGCCAAGGCCAAGGCTCGTAGCCAGCCCAGCGGCCAAGGCCAACGCCTAGGCACGCAGCCAGCCCACGGCCAAGGCCAAGGCACCCAGCCAGCCCGCGGCGAAGGCCTAGGCACGCAGCCACCCCGCGGCCGGGGCCAAGGCAAGCAGCCCGCCCGTACGCGGCATCCACGGCCAATTCAGAAACCGGGCGGGGCCCAAGCCTCTGTCCGACTTTGTTTGGGGCGAAATTTTAGGAGGTGACGTATTTCGACTGAAGTTATCTTACGGGACTGAAAAGTTGTTCAAACAGCGCGGATGCTCCGGGCCCCATTTTTCGGGCCAAAATGGCCAAAGACCGTGCGCTGTAGCTCACGGATCTGGGCCAACTTTCTTGTTTTCGGGGCGGTGCAGGATTTTGGGGTTATGCATTAGATACGTGCGACAGTCAAACGTCAGAAAAGACGGGAGTCAATTCCTAGGTCCGAACCCCGTTTTACGGCTGATTAACCGAACGTGCGGGGTGCGAAAAGGGGACGAAACGTGCCCGCGAATTGTTCCGATTGTGGCAGAGCTGGGCCGGGGGCCTCCTCACGCTCCAAGTACTCTTTTCCGCTCAAGAAATGGCGAACAAGACGCGGGGGCCCTGGGCCCATGTTTCCGAAATGGCCAAAATCCATGAGCTATAGCACACGGATTGTGGCCAAATTTCACGTTTCGGGGGCGGCGTGTGATTTTGGGCTGGCGTTGTCGGGTTTGGTGGGAGTCGGTGGCAGTAGAAAACGGAATCCAATTCCGAGCTCCGAAACTCGTTTTACGGCCATCTTACCGGCAGCAAACGGGTGTCCAAACGGGTGGGCCAACTCGTCCGATTCAGGCAAAACCGAGAAAGAAGTGGAAGGTAGGTGTGGATCTCAGTTTTTGGTCCAAGAATACAAAGAAACGGCGAGGACCGTGTGCTAACATTTTGGCCAAATGCTCGCCCGCGCCAAGGCCAAGCCACGCAGCCACCCCGCTGCCAACGCCAAGGCACAGGGCCACGCTCGAGCTCCCTATCATTGCATTGGTCGCGAGCATGTACTGTATTTTGAGCAAGGCACGGAGCCAGCCCGCGGCCAAGGCCAAGGCCGAGGCACGCAGCCACCCCGTGGCCAAGGCCAAGGCACGCGTCCACCCCTTAGCCAAGGCAATGGCACCCAGCCAGCCCGCGGCCAAGGCCATGGCACCCAGCCAGCCCGCGGCCAAGGCCTCGGCCCACAGCCAGCACGAGGCCTAGGCCAAGCCCCGCGGCCACCCTGCCCAACGCGAAGGCACACGGCACCGCTCGAGCTCCCTTTCATTGCCTTGGTCGCGAGCATGTGCTGTATTTTGAGCAAGGCACGGAGCCAGCCCGCGGCCAAGGCCAAGGCCGAGGCACGCAGCCACCCCGTGGCCAAGGCCAAGGCACGCGTCCACCCCGCAGCCAAGGCCATGGCACCCAGCCAGCCCGCGGCCAAGGCCTTGGCACACAGCCACCCGGTGGCCAAGGCCAAGGCCATGGCACGCAGCCACCCCGAGGCCATGGCCAAGGCACAGAGCGGCCCTCTCAGGAAAAATAGCCACAAAATGAGTTTCGGAGCCTGGAATCGGCTTCCGATCTCTCCCGCAGTGAACCCCCACCAATACCGACAACACCAGCCTAAAATCCCATGCCGCCACGGAAACGCGAAATTTGGTCGCATTCCGTGTGCTATAGCTCACGGATTTTGCCCATTTCGGGGGAAACATGGGCCCAGGGCCTCCCGTGTCTTGTTCGCCATTTCTTCGAGCGGATAAGAGTACTTGGAGTGTGAGGAGGGCCCCGGCCCAGCTCTGCCACAATCGGAACAATTCACGGGCACATTTCGTCCCCTTTTCGCACCCTGCACGTTCAGTTAATCCGCTGTAAAACGGGGTTCGGACCTCGGAATCGACTCCCGTCTTTTCCGACGTTTGACTGTCGCACGTATCTAATGCATAACCCCAAAATACCGCACCGCCCCGAAAACAAGAAAGTTGGCCCAGATCCGTGAGCTACAGCGCAAGGTCTTTGGCCATTTTGGCCCGAAAAATGGGGCCCGGGGCATCCGCGCTGTTTGAACAACTTTTCAGTCCCGTAAGATAACTTCAGTTGAAATACGTCACCTCCTAAAATTTCGGCCCAAACAAAGTCGGACAGATGCTTGGGCCCCGCCCGGTTCTGCATTGGCCGTGGATGCCGCGCGCAGGCGGGCTGCTTGCCTTGTCCCCCCGGGGGTGGATGGGAGCGGCCTTGGGGGGATGGGAGCCTTGGCCTAGGCCGCGGTGATGCTGCGAGCATAGGCGTTGGCCTTGGCCGCAGGGCTGGCTGCGTGCCTTGGCCTTGGCCGAAATGCAGCAAATGCTTGCGGCCAAGGCACAGAGCGGCGCTCTCGGGAAAAATAGCCACAAAACGAGTTTCGGAGCCCGGAATCGGCTTCCGCTCTCTCCCGCGGCGAACCCCCACCAATACCGACAACACCAGCCTAAAATCCCACGCTGCCACGGAAAAGCGTAATTTGGCCGCAATCCGTGTGCTATAGATCACGGATTTTGGCCATTTCAGGGGAAACATGGGCCCAGGGCCTGCCGCATCTTGTTCGCCATTTCTTCGAGCGGAAAAGAGTACTTGGAGCGTGAGGAGGCCCCCGGCCCAGCTCTGCCACAATCGGAACAATTCGCGGGCACGTTTCGTCCCCTTTTCGCACCCCGCACGTTCGGTTAATCGGCCGTAAACGGGTTCGACCTCGAATCGACTCCCGTGTTTTCCGACGTTTGACTGTCGCACGTATCTAATGTATAACCCCAAAATCCCGCACCGCCCCGAAAACAAGAAAGTTCGCCCAGATCCGTGAGTTACAGCGCAAGGTCTTTGGCCATTTTGGCCCGAAAAATGGGGCCCGGAGTATCCGCGCTGTTTGAACAACTTTTCAGTCCCGTAAGATAACTTCAGTCGAAATACGTCACCTCCTAAAATTTCGGCCCAAACAAAGTCCAACAGACGCTTGGGCCCCGCCCGGTTTCTGCATTGGGCGTGGATGCCGCGCGCGGGTGGGCTGTTTGCCTTGGCCCCGGCCGCGGGGTGGTTGGGAGCCTTGGCGTTGGCCGCGGGGTGGCTGCGTGCCTAGGCCTTGGCCGCGGGCTGGCTGGGTGCCTTGGCCTTGGGTGCCTTGGCCTTGGCCGCGGGCAGGCTGCGTGCCTAGGCGTTGGCCTTGGCCGCGGGGCTGGCTGCGTGCCTTGGCCTTGGCCGAAATGCAGCACATGCTTGCGGCCAAGGCACAGAGCGCCGCACTCGGGAAAAATAGCCACAAAATGAGTTTCGGAGCCTGGAATCGGCTTCCGCTTTCTCCCGCGGCGAACCCCCGCCAATACCGACAACACCAGCCCAAAATCCCACGCCGCCACGGAAACGCGAAATTTGGCCGCAATCCGTGTGCTATAGCTCACGGATTTTGGCCATTTCGGGGGAAACATGGGCCCAGGGCCTCCCGCGTCTTGTTCGCCATTTCTTCTAGCGGAAAAGAGTACTTGGAGCGTGAGGAGGCCCCCGGCCCAGCTCTGCCACAATCAGAACAATTCACGGGCACGTTTCGTCCCCTTTTCGCACCCTGCACGTTCGGTTAATCGGCCGTAAAATGGGGTTCGGACCTCGGCCGCGGGCTAGCTCCGTGCCTTGCTCGAAATGCAGCACATGCTTGCGACCAAGGCAGGTCGCACACTCTCACGCACACACAAGACACACTCCGGCCGTGCTCCCGAGGCAAGGATAGGGAGCTCGAGTGTGGCCCTGTGCCTTGGCATTGGCCGCGGGGTGGCTGCATGGCTTGGCCTTGGCCGCGGGCGAGCATTTGGCCAAAATGTGAGCACACGGTCCTAGCCGTTTCTTCGTATTCTTGGACCAAAAACTGAGATCCACACCTACCTTCCACTTCTTTCTCCGGTTTCGCCTGAATCCGACGAGTTGGCCCACCCGTTTGGGCACCCGTTCGCTGCCGGTAAGATGGCCGTAAAATGAGTTTCGGAGCTCAGAATTGGATTCCGTTTTCTCCCGCCACCGACTCCCACCAAACCTGATGACGCCAGCCCAAAATCCCACGCCGCCCTTGAAACGCGAAATTTGGCAACAATCCGTGTGCTACAGCTCACGGATTTTGGCCATTTCTGGCGGAAAAATGGGCGCAGGGCCTCCCGCATTATTTTTGCCATTTCTTCGAGAGGAAAGCAGTACTTGCGCCGTGTGGAGGCCCCCGGCCCAGTTCTACCACAATCGGACCAATTCGAGGGCACGTTTCGTCCCCTTTTCGCACCCCCGCACCATCGGTAAATCGGCCGTAAAACGAGGTTCGGACCTCGAAATCGACTCCCCTATTTTCCAACGCTCGACTGTCGCACGTATCTAATCCATCACCCCAAAATCCCGCACCGCCCAGGAAACGCGAAAGTTGGCCAAGATTCGTGAGCTACAGCACACGGATTTGGCCTTGGCTGTGGGGTGGCTGCGTGCCATGGCCTTGGCCTTGGGCGCGGGGTGGCTGCGTGCCATGGCCTTGGCCTTGGCCTCGGGGTGGCTGCGTGCCAAGGCCTTGGCCTCGGGCTAGCTGCGTGCCTAGGCCTTGGCCGCGGGCTGGGTGCCATGGCCTTGGCCGCAGGTTGAACGCGTGCCTTGGCCTTGGCCACGGGGTTGCTGCGTGCGTCGGCCTTGGACGTGGCCGCGGGCTGGCTCCGTGCCTTGCTCGAAATGCAGCACATGCTCGCGACCAAGGCAGGTCGCACACTCTCACGCACACACAACACACACTCGGGCCACGCTCCCGAGGCAAGGATAGGGAGCTCGAGCGTGGCCCTGTGCCTTGGCGTTGGCCGCGGGGTGGCTGCGTGGCTTCGCCTTGGCCGCGGGCGAGCATTTGGCCAAAATGTGAGCACACGGTCCTCGCCGTTTCTTCGTATTCTTGGACCAAAAACTGAGATCCACACCTACCTTCCACTTCTTTCTCCGGTTTTGCCTGAATCGGACGAGTTGGCCCACCCGTTTGGGCACCCATTCGCTGCCGGTAAGATGGCCGTAAAACGAGTTTCGGAGCTCGGAATTGGATTCCGTTTTCTCCCACCACCGACTCCCACCAAACCCGACGACGCCAGCCCAAAATTCCACGCCCCCCCCCCCGAAACGCGAAATTTGGCACAATCCGCGTGCTATAGCTCACGGATTTTGGCCTTTTCTGGCAGAAAAATGGGCGCTGGGCCTCCCGCATTATTTTTGCCATTTCTTCGAGCGGAAAGCAGGACTTGCGCCGTGAGGAGGCCGCCGGCCCGGTTCTACCACAATCGGACCAATTTGAGGGCACGTTTCGTCCCCTCTTCGCACCCCCGCACCCTCGGTAAATCGGCCGTAAAATGAGGTTCGGACCTCAAAATCGACTCCCCTCTTTTCCGACGTCATACTGTCGCACGTATCTAATGCATCACGCCAAAATCCCGCACCGCCCCGGAAACGCGAAAGTTGGCCAAGATCCGTGAGCGACAGCACACGGCCTTGGCCTTGGCCGCGGGGTGGCTGCGTGCCTAGGCCTTGGCCGCGGGCTGGCTGGGTGCCATGGCCTTGTCCTTGGCCACCGGGTGGCTGTGTGCCAAGGCCTTGGCCTCAGGGTGGCTGCGTGCCTAGGCCTTGGCCGCGGGCTGGCTGGGTGCCATGGCCTTGGCCGCGGGGTGGACGCGTGCCTAGGCCTTGGCCGCGGGGTGGCTGCGTGCCTCGGCCTTGGCCTTGGCCGCGGGCTGGCTACGTGCCTTTCTCGAAATACAGCATATGCTCACGACCAAGGCAGGTCGCACACTCTCACGCACACACAACACACACTCCGGCCGCGCTCCCGAGGCAAGGATAGGGAGCTCGAGCGTGGCCCTGTGCCTTGGCGTTGGCCGCGGGGTGGCTGCATGGCTTGGCCTTGGCCGCGGGCTAGCATTTGGCCAAAATGTGAGCACACGGTCCTCGCCGTTTCTTCGTATTCTTGGACCAAAAACTGAGATCCACACCTACCTTCCACTTCTTTCTCCGGTTTTCCCTGAATCGGACGAGCTGGCCCACCCGTTTGGGCACCCGTTCCCTGCCGGTAAGATGGCCATAAAACGAGTTTCGGAGTTCGGAATTGGATTCCGTTTTCTCCCGCCACCGACTCCCACCAAACCACGCCGCCCCCAAAACGCGAAATTTGGCCACAATCCGTGTGCTAGCTCACGGATTTTGGCCTTTTCTGGGGGAAAAATGGGCGCAGGGCCTCCCTCATTATTTTCGCCATGTCTTGGGGCGGAAATCAGTACATACGCCGTGAGGAGGCCCCGCCCAGTTCTACCACTCGGACCAATTTGAGGGCACGCTTTCGTCCCCCCTAAGATGGCACGTAAACCCGAGTTTCGGTAAATCGGAAACGAGGTTTCTCCCGCCAGCAACTCCCACCAAACCCGACGTCATACTGTCGCACAAAATCATCACCCCAAAATCCCGCCCCCCGGAAACATGAAATTGGCCAAGATCCGTGTGCTATAGCTCACATTTTGGCCTTTTCTGGCGGAAAATGGGCGCAGGGCCTCCCGCGGGCTCATTTTTGCCATTTCTTGTCCTTGGCCACAGTGGCTGTGCGCCAGGAGGCCTTGGCCTCAGTTCTACCACAATCGGCCCAATTTTAGGGCACGCTGGGTGCCATGGCCCTTTTCGCACCCCTGCACCCTCGGCCTAAATCGCCATAAACGAGGTTCGCCTCGTGCCTCGACCTTGGCCTTTTACCGACGGGCTGGCTACGTGCCTTTCGATCTAATGCATCACCCTCAAAATCCAAGGCAGGTCGCCCCAGAAACGCAACACACACTGGCCAAGATCTGTGAGCTACATCACACGGCCTTGGCGAGCGTGGCCCTGTGCCATGGCCTTGGCCTTGGCTGGCTGGGTGGCTGCCTTGCCATGGCCATTTGCCCAAAATGTGAGCCACGGGTCCTCGCGTGCGTTTCTTCGCCTTGGACCAAAAACTGAGATCCACACCTACCTTCCACTTCTTTCTCTGGTTTTGCCTGAATCGGACGTGGGCCCACCCCTTGGACACCCGTTCGGCCGGTAAGATGGCCTTGGCGAGTTTCGGCTCGGGCTTTCCGTTTTCTCCCTTGGCCGACTCCCACTGGCCCGACAACGCCAGCCTTGGCCGCAGGCTGGCTGCGTGCGAGGCCTGGGCCGCAATCCGGCTGGCTCACGTTTTGCCTTGCTAGGGGAAAATGCAGCACATGCCTCCCAAGGCAGGTTCGCCACTCTCACGCACACACAACAGACACTCCGCCGTGCCCCCGGCAAGGATGGGGAGCAATTGAGCGTGGCCCTGCGCCTTTTGGCACCCGCACCCTCGGTAAATCGGCTGCGAGGTTGCCCTTGTCCGCAGGCGAGCATTTTTCCGCCAAAATGCGGCGCACGGTCAAATGCATCACCCCAAAATCTTCGTATTCTTGGACCAAAAACTGAGATCCACACCTACCTTCCACTTCTTTCTCCGGTTTTGCCTGAATCGGACGAGGGTGGCCCCTACCCCTTGGGCACCCGTGTCGCTGGGTGCCATGGCCTAAGATGGCCACAAAATGAGTTTGCGAAGGCCTTGGCCTTGGATTCCGTTTTCTCCCTTGCCACCGGCTCTGGCTGGGTGCCATGGCCTTTGCCCCGATGATGCCTAGGCCCAAAATCCCACCGTGCCTCGCCTTGGCCTTGGGCGCAGGGCCTCCCGTGCCTTATTTTTGCCATTTCTTCGAGCAGAAAGCAGTACATGCGCCGTGAGGAGGAGGACCCCGCCCAGTTCTACCACAATCGGACCAATTGGAGGGCACGTTTCGTCCCCTTTTCGCACCCCGCACCCTCGGTAAATCGGCCGTAAAATGAGGCTCGGACCTCGAAATCGACTCCCCTCTTTTCCGACGTCATACTGTCGCACGTATCTAATGCATCACCCCAAAATCCCGCACCGCCCGGAAACGCGAAAGTTGGCCAAGATCCGTGAGCGACAGCACACGGCCTTGGCCTTGGCGCGGGCTGGTGCTGGCCTTGCCATGGCCATGGCCTGGCCTTGGCCTCGGGTGGCTGTGTGCCAAGGCCTTGGCCTTGGCCTCAGGGTGGCTGTGTGCCTAGGCCTTGGCCGCGGGCTGGCTGGGTGCCTTGGCCTTGGCCTTGGCCTTGGCCTCGGGGTGGCTGCGTGCCAGGCCTTTGGCCGCGGGCTGGCTGCGTGCCTAGGCCTTGGCCGCGGGCTGGCTCCATGCCTTGCTCGAAATGCAGCACATGCTCGCGACCAAGGCTCATCGAACACTCTCGCGCACACACAACACACACTTGGGCCGCGCTCCCGGGGCAAGGATAGGGAGCTCGAGCGTGGCCCTGTGCCTCGGCCTTGGCCGTGGGGTGGCCGCGTGCATTGGGCTTGGACTTGGCCGCGGGCGAGCATTAGGCCAAAATGTGAGGACACGGTCCTCGCTGTTGCTTCACATTCTTGGACCAAAAACTGAGATCCACGCCTACCTTCCACTTCTTTCTCCGGTTTTGCCTGAATCGGACGAGTTGGCCCACCCGTTTGGGAACCCGTTCTCTGGCGGTAAAATGGCCGTTAAAAGAGTTTCGGAGCTCGGAATTGGATTCCGTTTTCTCCCGCCACCGACTCCCACCAAACCCGACCACGCCAGCGAAAAATCCCACGCCGCCCCCGAAAGACGAAATTTGGCCGCAATCCGTGTGCTATAGGTCACGGATTTTGGCCTTTTCGGGCGGAAAAATGGGCGCAGGGCCTCCCGCATTATTTTCGACATTTCTTTGAGCGCAGAAAAGTACTCGCACCGTGAGGAGGCCCCCGGCCCAGTTCTACCACAACCGGACCATTTCACGGGCACGTTTCGTCCCCTTTTCGCACCACCGAACGTTCCGTAAATCGGCCGTAAAACGAGGTTCAGACCTCGGAATCGACTCCCGTCTTCTCCGACGTTCGACTGTCGCACGTATTTTATGCATCATTCCAAAATCCCGCACCGCCCCGGAAACGCGAAAGTTGGCAAAGATCCGTGAGCTACAGCACACGGCCTTGGCCGGGGGGTGGCTGCGTGCCTAGGCCTTGGCAGTGGCGTGGCTGGGTGCCATGGACTTGGCCTTGTCCACGGGGTGGCTGCGTGCCTTGGCCTTGGCCACGGGGTGGCTGCGTGCCTTGGCCTTGGCCGCGGGGTGGCTGGGTGCCTTGGCCTTGGCCTTGGCCGCGGGGTGGCTGCGTGCCTAGGCCTTGGCCGCGGGGTGGCTGCGTGCCTAGGCCTTGGCCGCGGGGTGGCTGCGTGCCTTGGCCTTGGCCGCGGGGTGGCTGCGTGCCTTGGCCTTGGCCGCGGGCTGGCTGCGTGCCTTGCTCGAAATGCAGCACATGCTCGCGACCAAGGCACGTCGCACACTCTCGCGCACACACAACACAAACTTGGGCCGCGCTCCTGGGGCAAGGATAGGGAGCTCGAGGCTTGCCCTGTGCCTTGGCCTTGGCCGCGGGCGAGCATTTGGCCAAAATGTGAGCACACGGTCCTCGCCGTTGCTTCGTATTCTTGGACCAAAAATTGAGATCCACACCTACCTTCCACCTCTTTCCCCGGTTTTGCCTGAATCGTACGAGTTGGCCCACCTATTTGGCCTTTTCGGGACGGATTTTGGCCTTTTCGGGCGGAATAATGGGCGCAGGGCCTGCCGCATTATTTTCGCCATTTCTTCGATAGGAAAACAGTACTAGAACCGTGAGGAGGCCCCCGGCCTAGTTCTACCGCAACCGGACCAATTCGTGGGCATGTTTCGTCCCCTTTTCGCGCCCCCGCACGTTCGTTAAATCAGACGTAAAATGAGGTTTGGACCTCGGAATTGACTCCCGTCTTCTCCGATGTTCGACTCTCGCACGTATCTAATCCATCACCCCAAAATCCTCCCCCGCCCCAGAAACGCGAAAGTTGGCCAAGGTCCGTGAGCTACAGCACACGGCTTTGGCCGCGGGGTGGCTTCATGCCTAGGCCTTGGCCGCGGGGTGGCTTGGTGCCCTGGCCTTGGCCTTGGCCACGGGGTGGCTGCGTGCCGAGGCCTTGGCCGTGGGGTGGCTGGGTGCCATGGCCTTGGCCTTGGCCGCGGGGTGGCTGCGTGCCTAGGGTGGCTGGCTGGGTGCCATGGCCTTGGCTTGGCTTTGGCTGGCGGGGCTGGCTGCGTGCCTTGCTCGAAATGCAGCACATGCTCGCGACCAAGGCACGTCGCACACTCTTGCGCACACACAACACAAACTTGGCCCGCGCTCCCGGGGTAAGGATAGGGAGCTCGAGCATGGCCCTGTGCCTTGGCCTTGGCGGCGGGCGAGCATTTGGCCAAAAAGTGAGCACACGGTCCTCGCCGTTGCTTCGTATTCTTGGACCAAAAACTGAGATCCACTCCATCCTTCCACTTCTTTCTCCGGTTTTCCCTGAATCGGACAGGTTGGCCCACCCGTTCTCTGGCGGTAAAATGGCCGTTAAACGAGTTTCGGAGCTCGGAATTGGATTCTGTTTTCTCCCACCACCGACTCCCACCAAACCCGGCCACACCAGCCAAAAATCCCACGCCGCCCCCAAAACACGAAATTTGGCCGCAATCCGTGTGCTATAGCTCACGGATTTTGGCCTTTTTGGGCGGAAAAATGGGCGCAGGGCCTCCCACATTATTTTCGCCATTTCTTCGAGCGCAAAACAGTACTAGCACCGTGAGGAGGCCCCCGGCCCAGGGGTGGGGTGGCTGCGTGCCTTGGCCTTGGCCGCGGCGTGGCTGGGTGCCATGGTCTTGGCCTTGGCCACGGGTTGGCTGCGTGCCTAGGCCTTGGCCGCGGGGTGGCTGGGTGCCATGGCCTTGGCCTTGGCCGCGGGGTGGCTGCGTACCTATGCCTTGTCCGCGGGGTGGCTGGCTGCCATGGCCTTGGCCTTGGCCACGGGGTGGCTGCGTGCCTTGGCCTTGGCCGCGGGCTGGCTGCGTGCCTTGCTCGAAATGCAGCACATGCTCGCGACCAAGGCATGTCGTACACTCTCGCGCACACACAACACACACTTGGGCCGTGCTCCCGGGGCAAGGATAGGGAGCTCGAGTGTGGCACTGAGCCTTGGCCTTGGTTGCGGGGTGGCCGCGTGCCTTGGCCTTGGCCTTGGCCGCGGGCGAGCATTTGGCCAAAATGTGAGCACACTGTCCTTGCCGTTGCTTCGTATTCTTGGACCAAAAACTGAGATCCACACCTACCTTCCACTTCTTTCTCCGGTTTTGCCTGAATCCGACGTGTTGGCCCACCCGTTTGGGAACCCGTTCTCTGGCGGTAAAATGGCCGTTAAACGAGTTTCGGAGCTCGGAGCTCGGAATTGGATTCCGTTTTCTCCCGCCCAGTTCTACCACAACCGGACCAATTCGCGGGGCACATTTCGTCCCCTTTTCGCACCCCCGCACGTTCGGTAAATCGGCCTTAAAAGGAGGTTCGGACCTCGGAATCGACTCCCGTCTTCTCTGACGTTTGACTGTCGCATGTATCCAATGCATCACCCCAAAATCCGTGAGCTACAGGACACGCCCTTCGCCGCGGGGCGGCTGCGTGCCTAGGACTTGGCAGCAGCGTGGCTGGGTGCCATGGCCTTGGCCTGGGCCACGGGGTGGCTGCTTGCCTTGGCCTTGGCCGTGGGGTGGCTGGGTGCCATGGGCTTGGCCTTGGCCGCGGGGTGGCTGCGTGCCTTGGCCTTGGCCACGGGGTGGCTGCGTGCCTAGGCCTTGGGCGCGGGGTGGCTGCGTGCCTACGCCTTGGCCGCGGGGTGGCTGGGTGCCATGGCCTTGGCCTTCGCCGCGGGGTGGCTGCATGCCTAGGCCTTGTCCGCGGGGTGGCTGGGTGCCATGGCCTTGGCCTTGGCCGCGGGGTGGCTGCGTGCCTTGACTTTGGCCGCGGGCTGGCTTCGTGCCTTGCTCGAAATGCAGCACATGCTCGTGACCAAGGCACGTCGCACACTCTCGCGCACACACAACACAAACTTGGGCCGCGCTCCCGGGGCAAGGATAGGGAGCTCCAGCGTGGCCCTGTGCCTTGGCCTTCGCCACGGGGAGGCCGCGTGCCTTTGGCTTGGTCTTGGCCGCGGGCGAGCATTTGGTCAAAATGTGAGCACACGGTCCTCGCCGTTGCTTCGTATTCTTGGACCAAAAACTGAGATCCACACCTACCTTCCACTTCTTTCTCCGGTTTTCCCTGAATCCGACGAGTTGGCCCACCCGTTTGGGTACCCGTTCTCTGGCGGTAAAATGGCTGTAAAACGAGTTTCGGAGTTTGGAATTGGATTCCGTTTTCTCCCGCCACCGACTCCCACCAAACCCGACCACGCCCGCCAAAAATCACACGCCGCCCCCGAAACGCGAAATTTGGCCGCAATCCGTGTGCTGTAGCTCACGGATTTTGGCCTTTTCGGGCGGAAAAATGGGCGCAGTGCCTCCCGCATTATTTTCGCCATTTCTTCGAGAGGAAAACAGTACTAGCACCGTGAGGAGGCCCCCGGCCCAGTTCTACCACAACCGGACCAATTCGCGGGCACGTTTCGTTCCCTTTTTCGCGCCCCCGTACGTTCGGTAAATCAGACGTAAAACGAGGTTCGGACCTCGGAATTGACTCCCATCTTCTCCGATGTTCGACTGTTGCACGTATCTAATGCATCACCAAAAAATCCTCCCCCGCCCCGGAAACGCGAAAGTTGGCCAAGGTCCGTGAGCTACAGCACACGGCCTTGGCCGCGGGGTGGCTGTGTGCCATGGCCTTGCCCTTGGCTGCGGGGTGGCTACGTGCCTTGGCCTTGGCCGCGGGCTGGCTGCATGCCATGCTCGAAATGCAGCACATGCTCGCGACCAAGGCACGTCGCACACTCTCGCGCACACACAATACACACTTGGGCCGCGCTCCTGGGGCAAGAATAGGGAGCTCGAGCGTGGCCCTGTGCCTTGGCCTTGGCCGCGGGGTGGCCGCGTGCCTTGGCCGTGGGGTGGCCGCGTGCCTTGGCCGTGGGGTGGCCGCATGCCTTGGCCTTGGCCTTGGCCGCGGGCGAGCATTCCAAAATGTGAGCACACGGTCCTCGCCGTTGCTGGGTGCCTTTCCCTTGGCCACGGGGTGGCTGGGTGCCTTGGCCTTGGCCACGGGGTGGCTGCGTGCCTTGGACTTGGCCGCGGGGTGGCTGGGTTCCATGGCCTTGGCCTTGGCCACGGGGTGGCTGGGTGCCATGGCCTTGGCCTTGGCCGCGGGGTGGCTGCGTGCCTTGCTCGAAATGCAGCACATGCTCGCGACCAAGGAACGTCGCACACTCTCGCGCACACACAACACAAACTTGGGCCGTGCTCCCGGGGCAAGGATAGGGAGCTCGAGCGTGGCCCTGTGCCTTGGCCTTCGCCGCGGGGAGGCCGCGTGCCTTTTGCTTGGCCTTGGCCGCGGGCGAGCATTTGGTCAAAACGTGAGCACACGGTCCTCGCCGTTGCTTCGTATTCTTGGACCAAAAACTGAGATCCACACCTACCTTCCACTTCTTTCTCCGGTTTTACCTGAATCCGACGAGTTGGCCCACCCGTTTGGGCACCCGTTCTCCGGCGGTAACATGGCTGTAAAACGAGTTTCGGAGCTTGGAATTGGATTCCGTTTTCTCCCGCCACCGACTCCCACCAAACCCGACGACGCCAGCCCAAAATCCCATGGCGCCCCCGAAAAGCGAAATTTGGCCACAATCCGTGTGCTATAGCTCACGGATTTTGGCCTTTTTTGGCGGAAAAATGGGCGCAGGGCCTCCCGCATTATTTTTGCCATTTCTTCGAGCGGAAAGCATTACTTGCGCCATGAGGAGGCCCCCGGCCCAGTTCTACCACAATCGGACCAATTCGAGGGCACGTTTCGTCCCCTTTTCGCACCCCCGCACCCTCGGTAAATCGGCCGTAAAACGAGGTTCGGACCTCGAAATCGACTCCCTCTTTTCCGACGTTCGACTGTCGCACGTATCTAATGCATCACCTCAAAATCCCGCACCGCCCCGGAAACGCGAAAGTTGGCCAAGATCCGTGAGCGACAGCACAAGGCCTTGTCCTTGGCCGCGCGGTGGCTGCGTGCCTAGGCCTTGGGCGCGGGGTGGCTGGGTGCCATGGCCTTGGCCTTGGCCACCGGGTGGCTGTGTGCCAAGGCCTTGGCCGCGGGGTGGCTGCGTGCCTAGGCCTTGGCCGCGGGCTGGCTGGGTGCCATGGCCTTGGCCGCGGGGTGGTCGCGTGCCTAGGCCTTGGCCACGGGGTGGCTGCGTGCCACGGCCTTGGCCACGGGGTGGCTGCGTGCCTCGGCCTTGGCCTTGGGCGCGGGCTGGCTACGTGCCTTTCTCAAAATCTAGCATATGCTCGCGACCAAGGCAGGTCGCACACTCTCACGCACACACAACACACACTCCGGCCGCGCTCCCGAGTTAAGGATAGGGAGCTCGAGCGTGGCCCTGTGCCTTGGCGTTGGCCGCGGGGTTGCTGAATGGCTTGGCCTTGGCCACTGGCGAGCATTTGGCAAAAATGTGAGCACACGGTCCTCGCCGTTTCTTCGTATTCTTGGACCAAAAACTGAGATCCACACCTACCTTCCACTTCTTTCTCCGGTTTTGCCTGAATCGGATAAGTGGGCCCACCCGTTTGGGCACCCGTTCGCTGCCGGTAAGATGGCTGTAAAACGAATTTCGGAGCTCGGAATTGGATTCCGTTTTCTCCCGCCACCGACTCCCACCAAACCCGACGACGCCAACCCAAAACGGGAGAAAACGGAATCCAATTCCGAGCTCCGAAAATCATTTTACGGCCATCTTACCGGCATCGAACGGGTGCCCAAATGGGTGGGCCAACTCGTCCGATTCAGGCAAAACCGGAGAAAGAAGTGGAAGGTAGGTGTGGATCTCAGTTTTTGGTCCAAGAATACGAAGAAACGGCGAGGACCATGTACTCACATTTTGGCCAAATGCTCGCCCGCGGCCCGTCACCTTTTCGCACCCCCGCACCCTCGGTAAATCGGCCGTAAAACGAGGTTCGGACCGCGAAATCGACTCCCCTCTTTTCCGACGTTCGACTGTCGCACGTATCTAATGCATCACCCCAAAATCCCGCACCGCCCCGGAAACGCGAAAGTTGGCCAAGATCCGTGATCTACAGCACACGGCCTTTGCCTTTGCCGCGGGGTGGCTGGGTGCCATGGCATTGGCCTTGGCCACTGGGCGGCTGTGTGCCATGGCCTTGGCCGCGGGGTGGCTGCGTGCCTAGGCCTTGGCCGCGGGCTGGCTGGGTGCCATGGCCTTGGCCGCGGGGTGGACGCGTGCCTAGGCCTTGGCCACGGGGTGGCCGCGTGCCTCGGCCTTGGCCTTGGCCGCGGGCTGGCTACGTGCCTTTCTCGAAATGCAGCATATGCTCGCGACCAAGGCAGGTCGCACACTATCACACACACACAACACACACTCTCGCCGAGCTCCCGAGGCAAGGATAGGGAGCTCGAGCGTGGCCCTGTGCCGTGGCGTTGGCCGCGGGGTGGCTGCATGGTTTGGTCTTGGCCGCGGGCGAGCATTTGGCCAAAAAGTGAGCACACGGTCCTCGCCGTTTCTTTGTATTCTTGGACCAAAAACTGAGATCCACACCTACCTTCCACTTCTTTCTCCGGTTTTGCCTGAATCGGACGAGTGGGCCCACCCGTTTGGGAACCCGTTCGCTGCCGGTAAGATGGCCGTAAAACGAGTTTCGGAGCTCGGAATTGGATTCCGTTTTCTCCCACCACCGACTCCCACCAAACCCGAGCACGCCAACCGAAAATCCCACGCCGCCCCCGAAACGCGAAATTTGGCCACAATCCGTGTGCTATAGCTCACGGATTTTGGCCTTTTCCGGGGGAAAAATTGGCGCAGGGCCTCCCGCATTATTTTCGCCATTTCTTCGAGCGGAAAACAGTACTTGCGCCGTGAGGAGGCCCCCGGCCCAGTTCTACTACAATCGGACCAATTCACGGGCACGTTTCGTCCCCTTTTCGCACCTCCGCACCCTCGGTAAATCGGCCGTAAAACGAGGTTCGGACCTTGAAATCGACTCCCGTCTTTTCCAACGCTCAACTGTTGCACGTATCTAATGCATCATCCCAAAATCCCGCACCGCCCCGGAAACACGATAGTTGGCCAAGATCCGTGAGCGACAGCACACGGCCTTGGGCTTGGCCGCGGGGTGGCTGCATGCCATGGACTTGGCCTTGGCCGCGGGCTGGCTGCGTGCCTAAGCCTTGGCCACGGGCTGGCTGGGTGCCATGGCCTTGGCCGCGGGCTGGCTGCGTGCCACGGCCTTGGCCGCGGGGTGGACGCGTGCCTTGGCCTTGGCCACGGGGTGGCTGCGTGTCTCGGCCTTGGCCTTGGCCGCGGGCTGGCTCCGTGCCTTGCTCGAAATGCAGCACATGTTCGCGACCAAGGCAGGAAGCACACTCTCACGCACACACAACACACACTCGGGCCGCACTCCCGGGCAAGGATAGGGTGCTCGAGCGTGGCCCTGTGCCTTGGCGTTGGCCGCGGGGTGGCTGTATGGCTTGGCCTTGGCCGCGGGCGAGCATTCGGCCAAAATGTGAGCACACGGTCCTCGCCGTTTCTTCGTATTCTTGGAGAAAAAACTGAGATCCACACCTACCTTCCACTTCTTTCTCCGGTTTTGCCTGAATCGGACGAGTGGGCCAACCCGTTTGGGCACCCGTTCGCTGCTGGTAACATGGCCGTAAAACGAGTTTCGGAGCTCGGAATTGGATTCCGTTTTCTCCCGCCACCGACTCCCACAAAACCCGACCACGCCAGCCCAAAATCCCACGCCGCCCCCGAAACACGAAATTTGGCCACAATCTGTATGCTATAGCTCACGGATTTTGGCCTTTTTTGGCGGAAAAATGGGCGCAGGGCCTCCCGCATTATTTTTACCATTTCTTCGAGTGGAAAGCAGTACTTGCACCGTGAGGAGGCCCCCGGCCCAGTTCTACCACAATCGGACCAATTCGCGGGCACGTTTCGTCCCCTTTTCGCACCCCCGAACACTAGGTTAATCGGCCGTAAAACGAGGTTCGGACCTCGAAATCGACTCCCCTCTTTTCCGACGTTCGACTGTCGCACGTATCTAATGCATCACCCCAAAATCCCGCACCACCCCGGAAACGCGAAAGTTGGCCAAGATCCGTGATCTACAGCACACGGCCTTTGCCTTTGCCGCGGGGTGGCTGGGTGCCATGGCATTGGCCTTGGCCACCGGGCGGCTGTGTGCCATGGCCTTGGCCGCGGGCTGGCTGGGTGCCATGGCCTTGGCCGCGGGGTGGACGCGTGCCTAGGCCTTGGCCACGGGGTGGCTGCGTGCCTCGGCCTTGGCCTTGGCCGCGGGCTGGCTACGTGCCTTTCTCGAAATGCAGCATATGCTCGCGACCAAGGCAGGTCGCACACTATCATGCACACACAACACACACTCCTGCCACGCTCCCGAGGCAAGGATAGGGAGCTCGAGCGTGGCCCTGTGCCGTGGCGTTGGCCGCGGGGTGGCTGCATTCGTTGGCCTTGGCCGCGGGCGAGCATTTGGCCAAAAAGTGAGCACACGGTCCTCGCCGTTTCTTTGTATTCTTAGACCAAAAACTGAGATCCACACCTACCTTCCACTTCTTTCTCCGGTTTTGCCTGAATCGGACGAGTGGGCCCACCCGTTTGGGAACCCGTTCGCTGCCGGTAAGATGGCCGTAAAACGAGTTTCGGAGCTCGGAATTGGATTCCGTTTTCTCCCACCACCGACTCCCACCAAACCAGACCACGCCAGCCCAAAATCCCACGCCGCCCCCGAAACACGAAATTTGGCCACAATCCGTATGCTATAGCTCACGGATTTTAGCCTTTTTTGGCGGAAAAATGGGCGCAGGGCCTCCCGCATTATTTTTGCCATTTCTTCGAGCGGAAAGCAGTACTTGCACCGTGAGGAGGCCCCCGGCGCAGTTCTACCACAATCGGACCAATTCGCGGGCACGTTTCGTCCCCTTTTCGCACCCCCGCACACTCGTTAAATCGGCCGTAAAATGAGGTTCGGACCTCGAAATCGACTCCCCTCTTTTCCGACGTTCGACTGTCGCACGTATCTAATGCATCACCACAAAATCCCGAACCGCCACGGAAACGCGAAAGTTGGCCAAGATCCGTGAGCGACAGCACACGGCCTTCGCCTTCACCGCGGGGTGGCTGCGTGCCTAGGCCTTGGCCATCGGGTGGCTGTGTGCCAAGGCCTTGGCCGCGGGGTGGGTGCGTGCCTAGGTCTTGGCCGCGGGCTGGCTGGGTGCCATGGCCTTGGCCGCGGGGTGGACGCGTGCCTAGGCCTTGGCCACAGGGTGGCTGCGTGCCTCGGCCTTGGCCTTGGCCGCGGGCTGGCTACGAGCCTTTCTCGAAATGCAGCATATGCTCGCTACCAAGGCAGGTGGCACACTCTCACGTACACACAACACACTCCGGCCGCGCTCCCGAGACAAAGATAGGGAGCTCGAGCGTGGCCCTGTGCCTTGGCGTTGGCCGCGGGGTGGCTGCGTGGCTTGGCCTTGGCCGCGGGCGAGCATTTGGCCAAAATGTGAGCACACGGTCCTCGCCGTTTCCTCGTATTCTTGGACCAAAAACTGAGATCCACACCTACCTTCCACTTCTTTCTCCGGTTTTGCCTGAATCGGATGAGTGGGCCCACCCGTTTGGGCACCCGTTCGCTGCCGGTAAGATGGCCGTAAAACGAGTTTCGGAGCTCGGAATTGGATTCCGTTTTCTCCCGCCACCGACTCCCACCATACCCGACGACGCCCGCCCAAAATCCCACGCCGCCCCCGAAACGCGAAATTTGGCCACAATCCGTGTGCTATAGCTCACGGATTTTGGCCTTTTCTGGCGGGAAAATGGGCGCATGGCCTCCCACATTATTTTTGCCATTTCTTCGAGCGGAAAGCTGTACTTGCGCCGTGAGGAGGCTCCCGGCCCAGTTCTACCACAATCGGACTAATTCGAGGGCACGTTTCGTCCCCTTTTCGCACCCCCGCACCCTCGGTAAATCGGCCGTAAAACGAGGTTCAGACCTCGAAATCGACTCCCCACTTTTCCGATGTTCGACTGTCGCACGTATCTAATGCATCACCCCAAAATCCCGCACCGCCCTGGAAACGCAAAAGTAGGCCAAGAACCGTGAGCGACAGCACACGGGCTTGGCCTTGGTCGCGGGGTGGCTGCGGGCCATGGCCTTGTCCTTGGCCTTGGGGTGGCTGCGTGCCATGGCCTTGGTCTGGCCACCTGGTGGCTGTGTGCCAAGGCCTTGGCCGCGGGCTGGCTGGGTGCCATGGCCTTGGCCGCGGGCTGGCTCCGTGCCTTGCTCTAAATGCAGCACATGCTCGCGACCAAGGCAGGTCGCACACTCTCACGCACACACAACACACACTCCGGCTGCACTCCCGAGGCAAGGATACTGAGCTCGAGCGTGGCCCTGTGCCTTGGCGTTTGCCGCGGGGTGGCTGCGTGGCTTGGCCTTGGCTGCGGGCGAGCATTTGGCCAAAATGTGAGCACACGGTCCTCTCCGTTTCTTCGTATTCTTGGACCAAAAACTGAGATCCACACCTACCTTCCACTTCTTTCTCCGGTTTTGCGAGAATCGGACGAGTTGACCCACCCGTTTGGGCACCCATTCGCTGCCGGTAAGATGGCCGAAAAACGAGTTTCGGAGCTCGGAATTGGATTCCGTTTTCTCCCGCCACCGACTCCCACCAAACTCGACGACGCCAGCCCAAAATCCCACGCCGCCCACGAAACTCGAAATTTGGCCACAATCCATGTGCTATAGCTCACGGATTTTGGCCTTTTCTGGCGGAAAAATGGGCGCAGGGCCTCCCGCATTATTTTTGCCATTTCTTCGAGCGGAAAGCCGTACTTGCGACGTGAGGAGGCCCCCGGCCCATTTCTACCACAATCGGACCAATTTGAAGGCATGTTTTGTCCCCTTTTCGCACCCCCGCACCCTCGGTAAATCGGCCGCAAAACGAGGTTCAGACCTCGAAATCGACTCCCCTCTTTTCCGACGTTCGACTGTCGCACGTATCTAATACATCACCCCAAAATCCCGCACCGCCCCGGAAACGCGAAAGTTCGCCAAGATCCGTGAGCGACCGCACACGGCCTTGGCCTTGGCCGCGGGGTGGCTGCGGGCCATGGCCTTGGCCTCGGGGTGGCTGCGTGCCATGGCCTTGGCCTTGGCCACCGGGTGGCTGTGTGCCAAGGCCTTGGCCGCGGCGTGGCTGCGTGGCTTGGCCTTGGCCGCGGGCGAGCATTTGGCCAAAATGTGAGCACATGGTCCTCGCCGTTTCTTCATATTCTTGGACCAAAAACTGAGATCCACACCTACCTTCCACTTCTTTCTCCGGTTTTGCCTGAATTGGACGAGTAGCCCACCCGTTTGGGCACCCGTTCGCTGCCGGTAAGATGGCCGTAAAACGAGTTTCGGAGCTCGGAATTGGATTCCGTTTTCTCCCGGCACCGACTCCCACCAAACCCGACGACGCCAGCCCAAAATCCCACGCCGCCCCCGAAACGCGAAATTTGGCCACAATCCGTGTGCTATAGCTCACGGATTTTGGCCTTTTCTGGTGGAAAAATGGGTGCAGGGCCTCCCGCATTATTTTTGCCATTTCTTCGAGCGGAAAGCAGTACTTGCGCCGTGAGGAGGCCCCCGGCCCAGTTCTACCACAATCGGAGCAATTCGCGGGCACGTTTCGTCCCCTTTTCGCACCCCCACACCCTCGGTAAATCGGACGTAAAACGAGGTTCGGACCTCAAAATCGACTCCCCTCTTCTCCAACGCTCGACTGTCGCACACTCTCACGCACACACAACACACACTCAGGCCGCACTTCCGAGGAAAGGATAGGGAGCTCGAGCGTGGCCCTGTGCCTTGGCGTTGGCCGCAGGGTGGCTGCATGGCTCGGCCTGGGCCGCGGGCGCGCATTTGGCCAAAATGTGAGCACACTGTCCTCTCCGTTTCTTCGTATTCTTGGACCAAAAACTGAGATCCACACCTACCTTCCACTTCTTTCTTTGGTTTTGCCTGAATCGGACGAGTTGGCCCACCCGTTTGGGCACCCGTTCGCTGCCGGTAAGATGGCCGTAAAACGAGTTTCGGAGCTCGGAATTGGATTCCGTTTTCTCCCGCCACCGACTCCCACCAAACCCGACGACGCCAGCCCAAAATCCCACGCCGCCCCCAAAACGCGAAATTCGGCCACAATCCGTGTGCTATAGCTGACAGATTTTGGCCTTTTGTGGCGGAAAAATGGGCGCAGGGCCTCCCGCATTATTTTTGCCATTTCTTCAAGCGGAAAGCAGTACTTGCGCCGTGAGGAGGACCCCGGCCCAGTTCTACCACAACCATACCAATTCAAGGGCACATTTCGTCCCCTTTTCGCACCCCCGCACCCTCTGTAAATCGGCCGTAAAATGAGGTTCGGACCTCGAAATGGACTCCCCTCTTTTCCGACGTTCGACTGTCAGACGTATCAAATGCATCACCACAAAATCCCGCACCGCCCCGGAAACGCGAAAGTTGGCCAAGATCCGTGAGCGACAGCACACGGCCTTGGCCTTGGCCGCGCGGTGGCTGCAGGGCATGGCCTTGGCCTTGGCCTCGGGGTGGCTGCGTGCCATGGCCTTGGCCTTGGCCACCGGGTGGCTGTGTGCCAAGGCCTTGGCCGCGGGCTGGCTGGGTGCCATGGCCTTGGCCGCGGGCTGGCTCCGTGCCTTGCTCGAAATGCAGCACATGCTCTCGACCAAGGCAGGTCGCACACTCTCGCGCACACACAACACACACTCCGGCCGCGCTCCCGAGGCAAGGATAGGGAGCTTGAGAGTGGCCCTGTGCCTTGGCGTTGGCCGCGGGGTGGCTGCGTGGCTTGGCCTTGGCCGCGGGCGAGCATTTGGCCAAAATGTGAGCACAGGGTCCTCGCCGTTTCTTCGTATTCTTGGACCAAAAACTGAGATCCACACCTACCTTCCACTTCTTTCTCCGGTTTTGCCTGAATCGGACAAGTTGGCCCACCCGTTTGGGCACCCGTTCGCTGCCGGTAAGATGGCCGTAAAACGAGTTTCGGAGCTCGGAATTGTATTCCGTTTTCTCCCGTTTTGGGCTGGCGTCGTAGGGTTTGGTGGTAGTTGGTGGCCCCACTCGTCCGATTCAGGCAAAACCGGAGAATGAAGTGGAAGGTAGGTGTGGATCTCAGTTTTTGGTCCAAGAATACGAAGAAACGGCGAGGACCGTGTGCTCACATTTTGGCCAAATGCTCGCCCGCGGCCAAGGCCAAGCCATTCAGCCACCCCGCGGCCAACGCCAAGGCACAAGGCAACGCTCGGGCTCCCTATCCTTGCCTCGGGAGCGCGGCCGGAGTGTGTGTTGTGTGTGCCTGAGAGTGTTCGACCTTCCTTGGTCGCGAGCATATGCTGCATTTCAAGAAAGGCACGTAGCCAGCCCGCGGGAAAGGCCAAGGCCGAGGCACGCAGCCACCCCGTAGCCAAGGCCTAGGCACGCGACCACCCCGCGGCCAAGGCCATGGCACCCAGCCAGCCCGCGGCCAAGGCCTAGGCACGCAGCCACCCCACGGCCAAGGCCTAGGCACGCAGCCACCCCGCAGTGAAGGCCAAGGCCGTGTGCTGTCGCTCACGGATCTTGGCCAACTTTCGCGTTACAGGGGCGGTGCGGGATTTTGGGGTGATGCATTAGATACGTTCGACAGTCGAGCGTTGGAAAAGAGGGGATTCGATTTCGAGGTCCGAACCTCGTTTTACGGCCGATTTACCGAGGGTGCGGGGGTGCGAAAAGGGGACGAAACGTGCCCGCGAATTGGTCCGATTGTGGTAGAACTGGGCCGGGGGCCTCCTCACGGCGCAAGTACTGTTTTCCGCTCGAAGAAATGGCAAAAATAATGCGAGAGGCCCTGCGCCCATTTTTCCCCCGGAAAAGGCCAAAATCCGTGAGCTATAGCACACGGATTGTGGCCAAATTTCGCGTTTCGGGGGCGGCATGGGATTTTGGGCTGGCGTCGTCGGGTTTGGTGGGAGCCGGTGGCGGGAGAAAATGAAATCCAATTCCAAGCTCCGAAACTCATTTTACGGCCATCTTACCGGCAGCGAACGGGTGCCCAAACGGGTGGGCCAACTCGTCCGATTCAGGCAAAACCGGAGAAAGAAGTGGAAGGTAGGTGTGGATCTCAGTTTTTGGTCAAAGAATACGAAGCAACGGCGAGGACCGTGTGCTCACATTTTGCCCAAATGCTCGCCCGCGGCCAAGGCACGCGGCCACCTCGCGGCCAAGGCCAAGGCACAGGGCCACGCTCGAGCTCCCTATCCTTGCCCCGGAAGCGCGGCCCAAGTTTGTGTTGTGTCTGCGCGAGAGTGTGCGACGTGCCTTGGTCGCGAGCATGTGCTGCATTTCGAGCAAGGCACGCAGCCAGCCCGCGGCCAAGGCCATGGCACCCAGCCACCCCGCGCCCAAGGCCTAGGCATGCAGCCACCCCGCGGCCAAGGCCGTGTGCTGTGGCTCACGGATCATGTCCAAATTTTGCGTTTCCAGGGCGGTGTGGGATTTTGGGTTGATGCATTAGATACGTGCGACAGTCAAACGTCGGAGAAGACCGGAGTCGATTCTGAGGTCCGAACCTCCTTTTACGGCCGATTTACCGAACGTAAAGGGGTGCGAAAAGGGGACGAAATGTGCCCGCGAATTGGTCCGGTTGTGGTAGAACTTGGCCGGGGGCCTCCTCACGGTGCTAGTACTGTTTTGCGATCGAAGAAATGGCGAAAATAATGCGGGAGGCCCTGCGCCCATTTTTCCGCCCGAAAAGGCCTAAATCTGTGAGCTATAGCACACGGGTTGCGGCCAAATTTCGCATTTCGGGGGTGGCGTGGGATTTTTGGGGGCGTGGTCGGGTTTGGTGGGAGTTGGTGGCGGGAGAAAATGGAATCCAATTCCGAGTTCCGAAACTCGTTTTACGGCCATTTTACCGCCAGAGAACGGGTGCCCAAACGGGTGGGCCAACTCGTCGGATTCAGGCAAAACCGGAGAAAGAAGTGGAAGGTAGGTGTGGATCTCAGTTTTTGGTCCAAAAATACGAAGCAACGGCAAGGACCGTGTGCTCACATTTTGGAAAAATGCTCGCCCACGGCCAAGGCCAAGGCCAAGGGACGCGGCCACCCCGCAGCCAAGGCCTAGGCACACAGCCACCCCGCGGCCAAGGCCAACGCAATGGAACCCAGCCACGCCGCTGCCAAGGCCTAGGAACGTAGCCACCCCGCGGCCAAGGCCGTGTGCTGTAGCTCACGGATCTTGGCCAACTTTCGTGTTTCCGGGGTGGTGAGGGATTTTGGGGTGATGCATTAGATACGTGCGACAGGCGAACGTCGGAGAAGACGGGAGTCGATTCTGAGGTCCGAACCTCGTTTTACGGCCGATTTACCGAACGTGCGGGGTGCGAAAAGGGGAAGAGACGTGCCCGCGAATTGGTCCGGTTGTGGTACAACTGGGCCGGGGGCTCCTCACGGTGCTAGTACTGTTTTGCGCTCGAAGAAATGGCGAATATAATGCGGGAGGCCCTGCGCCCATTTTTCCGCCCAAAAAGGCCAAAATCCGTGAGCTATACCACACGGATTGCGGCCAAATTTCGCGTTTCGGGGGCGGCGTGGGATTTTTGGCTGGCGTGATCGGGTTTGGTGGGAGTCGGTGGCGGTAGAAAACGGAATCCAATTCCGAGTTCCGAAACTCGTTTTACGGCCATTTTACCGCCAGAGTACGGGTGCCCAAACGGGTGGGCCAACTCGTCGGATTCAGGCTAAACCGGAGAAAGAAGTGGAAGGTAGGTGTGGATCTCAGTTTTTGGTCCAAAAATACGAAGGAACGGCGAGGACCGTGTGCTCACATTTTGGAAAAATGCTCGCCCACGGCCAAGGCCAAGGCCAAGGGACGCGGCCAAGGCCAAGGCCAAGGGACGCGGCCAGCCCGCGGCCAAGGCCTAGGCGCACAGCCACCCCGCGGCCAAGGCCAACGCAATGGAACCCAGCCACGCCACTGCCAAGGCCTAGGAACGTAGCCACCCCGCGGCCAAGGCCGTGTGCTGTAGCTCACGGATCTTGGCCAACTTTCGCGTTTCCGGGGTGGTGCGGGATTTTGGGGTGATGCATTAGATACGTGCGACAGTCGAACGTCGGAGAAGACGGGAGTCGATTCCGAGGTCCGAACCTCATTTTACGGCCGATTTACCGAACGTGCGGTGGTGCGAAAAAGGGACGAGACGTGCCCGCGAATTGGTCCGGTTGTGGTACAACTGGGCCGGGGGCTCCTCACGGTGCTAGTACTGTTTTGCGCTCGAAGAAATGGCGAATATAATGCGGGAGGCCCTGCGCCCATTTTTCCGCCCAAAAAGGCCAAAATCCGTGAGCTATAGCACACGGATTGCGGCCAAATTTCGCGTTTTGGGGCCGGCGTGGGATTTTTGGCTGGCATGGTCGGGTTTGGTGGGAGTCGGTGGTGGGAGAAAACGGAATCCAATTCCAAGTTTGCGAAACTCGTTTTACGGCCATTTTACCACCAGAGCACGGGTGCCCAAACGGGTGGGCCAACTCGTCGGATTCAGGCAAAACTTGGGAAAGAAGTGGAAGGTAGGTGTGGATCTCAGTTTTTGGTCAAAGAATACGAAGCAACGGCGAGGACCGTGTGCTCACATTTTGCCCAAATGCTCGCCCGCGGCCAAGGCCAAGGCACAGGGCCACGCTCGAGCTCCCTATCCTTGCCCCGGGAGCGCGGTCCAAGTTTGTGTTGTGTCTGCGCGAGAGTGTGCGACGTGCCTTGGTCGTGAGCATGTGCTGCATTTCGAGCAAGGCACGCAGCCAGCCCGCGGCCAAGGCACGCAGCCACCCCGCAGCCAAGGCCAAGGCCATGGCACCCAGCCACCCCGCGGCCAAGGCCTAGGCACGCAGCCACCCCGCGGCCAAGGCCAACGCAATGGCACCCAGCCACGCCGCTGTCAAGGCCTAGGAACGTAGCCACCCCGCGGCCAAGTCCGTGTGCTGTAGCTCACGGATCTTGGCCAACTTTCGCGTTTCCGGGGTGGTGCGGGATTTTGGGGTGATGCATTAGATACGTGCGACAGTCGAACGTCGGAGAGGCGGGAGTCGATTCCGAGGTCCGAACCTCGTTTTACGGCCGATTTACCGAACGTGCGGTGGTGCGAAAAGGGGACGAGACGTGCCCGCGAATTGTTCCGGTTGTGGTACAACTGGGCCGGGGGCTCCTCACGGTGCTAGTACTGTTTTGCGCTCGAAGAAATGGCGAATATAATGCGGGAGGCCCTGCGCCCATTTTTCCGCCTGAAAAGGCCAAAATCCTTGAGCTATAGCACACGGATTGCGGCCAAATTTCGCGTTCGGGGCGTGGTGGGATTTTTGGCTGGCGTGGTCGGGTTTGGTGGGAGTCGGTGGCGGTAGAAAACGGAATCCAATTCAGAGTTCCGAAACTCGTTTTACGGCCATTTTACCGCCAGAGAACTGGTGCCCAAACGGGTGGGCCAACTCGTCGGATTCAGGCAAAACCGGAGAAAGAAGTGGAAGGTAGGTGTGGATCTCAGTTTTTGGTCCAAAAGTACGAAGCAACGGCAAGGACCGTGTGCTCACATTTTGGAAAAATGCTCGCCCACGGCCAAGGCCAAGGCCAAGGGACGCGGCCACCCCGCAGCCAAGGCCTAGGCACACAGCCACCCCGCGGCCAAGGCCAACGCAATGGAACCCAGCCACGCCGCTGCCAAGGCCTAGGAACGTAGCCACCCCGCGGCCAAGGCCGTGTGCTGTAGCTCACGGATCTTGGCCAACTTTCGTATTTCCGGGGTGGTGAGGGATTTTGGGGTGATGCATTAGATACGTGTGACAGGCGAATGTCGGAGAAGACGGGAGTCGATTCTGAGGTCCGAACCTCGTTTTACGGCCGATTTACCGAACGTACGGGGGTGCGAAAAGGGGACGAGACGTGCCCGCGAATTGGTCCGGTTGTGGTACAACTGGGCCGGGGGCTCCTCACGGTGCTAGTACTGTTTTGCGCTCGAAGAAATGGCGAATATAATGCGGGAGGCCCTGCGCCCATTTTTCCGCCCAAAAAGGCCAAAATCCGTGAGCTATAGCACACGGATTGCGGCCAAATTTCGCGTTTCGGGGGCGGCGTGGGATATTTGGCTGGCGTGGTCGGGTTTGGTGGGAGTCGGTGGTGGGAGAAAACGGAATCCAATTCCAAGTTTGCGAAACTCGTTTTACGGCCATTTTACCACCAGAGCACGGGTGCCCAAACGGGTGGGCCAACTCGTCAGATTCAGGCAAAACTTGGGAAAGAAGTGGAAGGCTCACATTTTTCCCGAATGCTCGCCCGCGGCCAAGGCACGCGGCCACCCCGCGGCCAAGGCCAAGGCACAGGGCCACGCTCGAGCTCCCTATCCTTGCCCCGGGAGCGCAGTCCAAGTTTGTGTTGTGTCAGCGCGAGAGTGTGCGACTTGCCTTGGTCGTGAGCATGTGCTGCATTTCGAGCAAGGCACGCAGCCAGCCCGCGGCCAAGGCACGCAGCCAGCCCGCGGCCAAGGCACGCAGCCACCCCGCGGCCAAGGCACGCAGCCACCCCGCGGCCAAGGCCTAGGCACGCAGCCACCCCGCGGCCCAAGTGTGTATTGTGTGTGCGCGAGAGTGTGCGACGTGCCCTGGTCGCGAGCATGTGCTGCATTTCGAGCATGGCACGCAGCCAGCCCGCGGCCAAGGCCAAGGCACGCAGCCACCCCACGGCCAAGTCCAAGGCCATGGCACCCAGCCACCCCGCGGCCAAGGCTTAGGCACGCAGCCACCCCGCGGACAAGGCCGTGTGTTGTAGCTCACGGATCTTGGCCAACTTTCGCGTTTCCGGGGCGGGGCGGGATTTTTGGGTGATGCCTTAGATACGTACGACAGTCGAACGTCGGAGAAGACGGGAGTCGATTCCGAAGTCGGAACCTCATTTTACGTCTAATTTACCGAACGTGCGGGGGTGCGAAAATGGAACGAAACGTGCCCGTGAATTGGTCCGGTTGTGGTACAACTGGGCCGGGGGCCTCCTCACGGTGCTAGTACTGTTTTGCGCTCGAAGAAATGGCGAAAATAATGCGGGAGTCCTTGCGCCCATTTTTCCGCCCGAAAAGGCCAAAATCCGTGAGCTATAGCACACAGATTGCGGCCAAATTTCGCGTTGAGGGGGCGGCGTGGGATTTTGGGCTGGCGTGGTCGGGTTTGGTGGGAGTCGGTGGCGGTAGAAAACGGACTCCAATTCTGAGTTCGAAACTCGTTTTACGGCCATTTTACCACCAGAGAACGGGTGCCCAAACGGGTTGGCCAACTCGTCCGATTCAGGCAAAACCGGGAAAGAAGTGGAAGGTAGGTGTGGATCTCAGTTTTTGGTCAAGAATACGAAGCAACGGCGAGGACCGTGTGCTCACATTTTGCCCAAATGCTCGCCCGCGGCCAAGGCACAAGCCACCCCGCACCAAGGCCAAGGCATAGGGCACGCTCGAGCTCCCTATCCTTGCCCGGGAGCGCGGCCCAAGTTTGTTGTGTGTGTCTGAGAGTGTGCGACATGGCTTGGTCGCGAGCATGTGCTGCATTTCGACCAAGGCACGCAGCCAGCCAGCGCCACGGCACGCAGCCACCCCGCAGCCAAGGCCAAGGCCACGGCACCCAGCCACCCCCCGGCCAAGGCCAAGGCACGCAGCCCCCCCGTGGCCAAGGCCAAGGGCATGGCACCCAGCGACGCCGCTGCAAGGCCTAGGCACGCGTAGCCACTCCGCGTCCAAGGCAGTGTGCTGTACCTCACGGATCTTGGCAAACTTTAGCGTTTCCGGGTGGTGCGGGATTTTGAGGTGATGCATTAGATACGTGCGACAGTCGAGCGTCGGAGAAGACGGAGTCGATTCGAGGTCCGACCCTCGTTTTACGGCCGATTTACGAGCGTGCGGGGGTGAAAAATGGGAACGACGTGACCGCGTATTGTTCGGTTGTGGTTGAACTGGGCCGGGGCCTCCTTACGGTGCTAGTACTGTTTTACGCTCGAAGAAATGGCTAAAATAATGTGGGAGGCCCTGCGCCCATTTTTCAGCCCGAAAAGGCCAAAATCCGTGACCTATAGCACACGGATTGCCGCCAAATTTCGTGTTTCGAGGGCGGTGTGGGATTTTTGGCTGGCGTGGTCGGGTTTGGTGGGAGTCGGTGGCGGGAGAAAACCGAATCCAATTCCGGAGTTCGAAACTCGTTTAACAGCCATTTCACCGCCAGAGAACGGGTTCCCAAACGGGTGGGCCAACTCGTCGGATTCAGGCAAAACCGGAGAAAGAAGTGGAAGGTAGGTGTGGATCTCAGTTTGGTCCAAGAATACGAAGCTAACGGGTGAGGAACGTGTGCTCACATTTTGGAAAATGCCCGTCCGCCAAGGCCAAGGCCAAGGGACGCGCCACCCTGCGGCCAAGGCCAAGGCACAGGGCCAAGGCCAACGCAATGGAACCCAGCCACGCCGCTCCAAGGCCTATCCTTGCCCCGGTGCTGTAGCGGATCTTGGCCAACAAGTTTGTGTTGTGTCGGAGAAGACGGGAGTCGATTCGTGATTTACGAGCGTGCGGCGTGCCTTGGTCGCAACTGGGCCGGGGCATGTGCTGCATTAATCGAGCAAGGCACGCAGCCAAAATCCACACGGATTGCGGCCACGGCCAAGGCCATTTGGCACCCAGCCACCCTCGAGGCCAAAGTTTACTAACTGGCAAACGCCAGCCACCCCGAGGCCATGGAAGGTAGGCACCAAAAATAGCCACCCCACATTTTGGAAAAATGCGGCCAAGGCCAAGGCACGCACCCGCCACCTAGGCACGCCGCCAAGGCCGTGTGCTGTAGCTCACGGACCTTAGCCAACTTTTACGTTTCCAGGGCTGTGCGGGATTTTGGGGTGATGCGTTAGATAAGTGCACAGTCGAACGTCGGAGAAGACGGGAGTCGATTCCGAGGTCCGAACCTCGTTTTATGGCCGATTTACCGAACGTGCGGTGGTGCGAAAAGGGGACGAGACGTGCCCGCGAATTGGTCCGGTTGTGGTACAACTGGGCCGGGGGCCTGCTCATGGTGCTAGTACTGTTTTCCTGACGAAGAAATGGCGAAAATAATGCGGGAGGCCCTGCGCCCATTTTTCCGCCCGAAAAGGCCAAAATCCGTGAGCTACAGCACACGGATTGCGGCCAAATTCCACGTTTCGGGGGCGGAGTGTGATTTTTGGCGGGCGTGGTCAGGTTTGGTGGGAGTCGGTGGCGGGAAAAAACGGAATCCAATTCCAAGGTCCGAAAATCGTTTTACAGCCATTTTACCACCAGAACGGGTGCCCAAATGGGTGGGCCAACTCGTCGATTCAGGTAAAACTTGGGAAAAGAAGTGGAAGGTAGGTGTGGATCTCAGTTTTTGGTCCAAGAATACGAAGCAACGGTGAGGACCGTGTGCTCACATTTTGGCCAAATGCTCGCCGCGGACCAAGGCCAACGCCAAGGCGTGGCCACCCCGCGGCCAAGGTCAAGGCTCAGGGCCACGCTCGAGCTCCCTATCCTTGCCCGGGAGCACGGCCCAAGTTTGTGTTGTGTCAGCGAGAGTGTGTGACGTGCCTTGGTCCCGAGCATGTGCTGCATTTCGAGCAAGGCACGCAGCCAGCAGCCAAGGCCAAGGCCATGGCACCCAGCCACCCCGCGGCCAAGGCCAAGGCCAAGGCGCCCAGCCACCCCGCGGACAAGGCTTAGGCAATGGCACCCAGCCACGCCGCTGTCAAGGCCAAGGCCATGGCACCCAGCCACCAAAGGCCTGTGCTGTAGCTCAAGGCGGATCTTGGCCAACGCGCGTTTCCAAGGCCAAGTGCGGGATTTTGGGGTGATGCATTAGGCCATGGCACCCAGCCACCCCGCGAGAAGGCGTAGGTCATTCGAGGTCCGAACCTCGTTTTACGGCCGAGGCCATGGCACCCAGTCACCCCTTCGCGAAGGCCAAGGCACGCGGCCACCCCGCGGCTAAGGCCAAGGCACAGGGCCACGCTCGAGCTCCCTACCCTTGCCCCAGGAGCGCGGTCCAAGTTTGTGTTGTGTGTGTGCGAGAGTGTGCGACGTGCCTTGGTCGCGAGCATGTGCTGCATTTCGAGCAAGACACGCAGCCACCCCGCGGCCAAAGCCAAGGCCATGGCACCCAGCCACCCCGCGGCCAACGCCTAGGCACGCAGCCACCCCGCGGCCAAGGCCTAGGCACGCAGCCACCCCGCGGCCATGGCCTAGGCACGCAGCCATCCCGCAGCCATGGCCTAGGCACGCAGCCACCCCGCGGCCAAGGCAATGAGCTACTTGGCCAACTTTCACATTTTTCCGCC
>JASUUG010000084.1:0-36487 GCA_030449905.1 Luvunga scandens | reverse complement strand
TTGTGTCGATTATACAACAAGAAAGGGAGGATGGAAAAACATTACCCCGGTGATAAAAAATCAATTGATTCCCGGAACTGGAGGAAGATCGGAAACCGAATATTAACATCTCGAGTCAAGAGGTAGCATTGGGAATGCCTCCACATCAGGGATCGCCTATGCCGATGATGAATGACCTATTACATATGGATACGTCGGAGTCGGTGCCCCGGTTGCAGACGGATTCGAGTTGCTCCGAGCACGTGTTATCGCCGGAGATCACGTGCGATAAGGAGGTCCAAAGTGTGGCCAAGTGGGATGATCTAGAAAATGCCTTGAATGATGATTATAATCAGTTCAATTTCAATTACATGGACAATGTTAGCTTCCAAGACGACCCTTTTGGCCCACAAGTTCAGTATCAGATGGATCAGTTATCACCCTATCAAGACATTTTTATGATTCTGCAGAAGCCATTTTAATTTCAGTGCTCATAATATGCTAGGTCCTGTATTATATAATCCTTCTGTAAACCACAATTGTAGGGCATTCTTATTCGAGCAAGATTGTAGAAGAAATTTTTTTAATATATGAACAACAAAGAATAGACTGATTTCACTTAAACAAAAGTACCGCATTTGTGCATCATTTAAGCAAAATACATACTAATTCAATATACAAATATAACACAACCAACAACCATACCCTCTTGTGTTTTATTTATAGACAGGAGGAGCTAGCTGTCTTTTTTATGAAAATGCACATTGGTCATCAAGTATTCATGGCTTTGGATTTTGGGATCCGATCACAATTGGCAGGCATCCATCCAATCATTTGCTTCTCATTGTCATAAATAACTAATCTGTCTTGCATCGATATATCTGCTAAGATGGTAACAAATACAGTGGTTCAGCAGCATGATTATGGTATTAATATCTGCTTCTTATGTACAAAGAGCTTTACAAAATCTCAAATACCTCCAATGACATTTAAATCTTGCAGCCCCACTTCAGTCCCATTCAGGATTCCCAAGCAAACATTTCCTTTTCTCTGAAAGGACATTTCGTTTATGTTTTCAATGGGAAGTACTATCTCTAACCAAAATGATGACAATGAGAAAACAAAGAAAAGATATGAGAATGTAATTGTAGGTTGTGCTTACCGATATTATCAGATATGCTTCAGGGGTTAATTCAAAAAGAGTTCTAGTTTTCCCGCCAGTGAAGCTCAGGGCTAGGGGCTTGAAGTACTTCTTGACATTACGCACATTTTTGAAAGGTCTCCTGCCTTTCCAACAGAGTGGCAGCGTCTGATCTTCTGGCGCCTCTTTCAAGGACTTTGCACTTAGTTCTCTCTTCATCTATAAGCATATAATTTATCAATATAAAACATCAGGTTACATGAAGGTTTGACATTGGCAATTGATACAATTGAATCATATAACTTGTGCTAAAATTTCTTATCAACAAACAAATGAATCATAAATGATGAGGAAGGTTAATTTTTTCTGACCCACCATAGATGTTACAGTTTTATGAGCAACATGATTAAGGTAAGTATAAGAGCTCCCGCTGTCAAACACCATGGGTAGATTCTTTAAACCAGTAGTTCTCCCACCAAAAAAGAGTTCTGCAACTCCAGGGGAGTAGTATTTGCTGAAACAAAGAATTAGAGGAGGTACAATAAGCAGAGGAACCCACCAAAATATAGATAATAAGACTAATAAATTTGAACAGTGGGGGTATGGGAAGGTCAATTACGCATAATCAGATGACATTGGAGTCCAAACTACTCTAGAAGAATCATAGACGTCATCTCCAAAGAACAGGAATCCTCCACCCCGTCCACTTAAACAGTGTCCAACGACATTTCGTATTAACTTCTGACTATGAAGCTGTGAAACAATGCTGGATTTCCCCTTACCAAGGCCAAGTATTCCATCCAAGGGATGATAAGATGCACCTCGAAGTTGATCATATCCGCATCTGCAAACAAGGAAATCAATAGATAAAGTATGAATTATAATGCATGGGGAAACAACTTCAAGTAAACATAATTTCAACTTGAGTATTTCAAATGCTGTATCCAAGGGAAAAAGATATAATCAAATAAAAGGTTACTTTGCTGCCTCCGAAGACATATTTTCATCTAAAAGGTCCCATATTTTGTTAATTTTTCTCCCTGCTTGAAATAGATAAGAACTCCAACAAACTAAAATGGCCAATTCAAGTCATATTAGTTGTAATAAGGAAATCATTGGTCACCGTTTATCAAACTTCTTATGCACATCAAGAGCAACATTATTTACAAAATCATTTAAAAGAAATCTAAGAAAATGTCAGTTACCAACCCGAGGGCTAGACGAGGATTAAGTCGTTGACCATTTGTATAGTTGAAGGCAAAAGCATCCTTGACAAGAACACCAAGAGATGAGCCACCATCTGCGTACTCAACCTCATAGTCACATTGTGTAGGGTCTTCACATTTGTGTTGACCAGGTGCATGCAAGGATGCACAAATGGGGTCCGCGCAAGGCACAAGGTCATTGCTTGGTCTGTAAAGCGGATGAGGTGCCTACAATTGCAATAAAAAGCTTCTGCGGTTATATTCAATTCAGCACAATGTAAAATCGTAACAGAAAATTCATGAAACAAACTTGTAACATTGACGCAAGTACCTCAACGCACTGGACACATGGTGCATCACATTGGAGCCAAGTGAGATCACTACCGGTGTCCAGATCAAGAAAGTAAGGCTTTGCAGGCTGTCCTACGTGCACCGTAACATTATAGTATCTGCAAATTCAACCAAAAATGAAAAAGATGTAAATTGAGTTCCTTAACATCTCACTTCCAAAAACGAATATAAATTCTTTATTTTACATACCCACTAGGATATACGTTTCCATGGGCTTGGAACAAAAGGGAAGAGCCTACACGATTGAACAACAAGGAAGAGGAAGAGGAAGAGGAAGAGGACGACGTCGTTGCAGTAGAAAACAGAGATTTTCTCCATCGCAGCTGCTGTTCATCACTGGAAGATGTGGAAATGACAAAAGACATCAATACCAACGCCAGCACCAAACCCACCTTCTCTTTTCCCATCTTTTTAGTTACTATACAACGTGTTTGATAAAATGTCTCCATGAAACGAAGATGGGTCTTGGCGCTTTATGGATTAGTAGTAGTCTCTTCTTACTTGCGAAGAAAGAAATTCATTGGTATTGCTTTGCTTGGTTCCTTTAATTACATTACATTCGTTTTCAACTGTGTTGGGTTTTCACAGTTTTATTAGCACTCAGTTAGATTTCTTCAAGTTAAGGCTTCTATTATATTCTTTTCCACCATGCGAGGTAGATTTTTGAAACAAATTTGGAACTGGAATCTTATAAACAGTAATGTCAACAAGTCGGCTATCTTTAATTATTAGTTGCTTTTTCCATGTATAAATAGTGTTTTTTTTCCCAATTAGAATCCTCGTAGCCTTTTTGAGTTTTTAAATCTAGTGAAAGAAATGATTTAATCATAAATAAAATGAAAAAATTAAGTTGATTGTCAACATCAAAATTCAAAAATTAACCTTAGTCACTCGTTAAACTAAGAGAGGCTAATTGAAAAAAAAATGAAAAAATATTAGGAGAGAATTTTTTTTATTAATATTATTAATATAGATTGAAAAGAAGATAATAATAATTAAAACTGGATCGAAAACCCATCTACTAAAACTAAATTAATATTTTCTATTAAGATCAATCTAAAATTGAGAGATGGCTCATTGCCCACCAATTGTTTTTTTTTTTTTTTAGTGATAACCCATCTCCCAAATGAAAAAAAAAATCAATAGATTTGGTTTAATAGGGTTGGCAAAACTCGAGTATGGGTCTAGGTATGACAAAACCCAGACTCGCCTTGATGTATTTTTTAGACACTTGAGCGGAGCTTAAAATGCCCAAGACCGGGTTGGATTTTTTAATTTGGGATTTTGTATTTGGATTTTATATTTTTTAAGATTATATATGTATACTTTTTAATTTTTTTTAATTTATAATTTTTTAATTTATTTCAATGAAATTAACATGAAAATATAAAGTCTAAATGTTTTGAACTTTATATATATGTATGTATATACGTACGTACGTATATAATAGATGGATCAAATAAATATAATTATTAAAAATAATATATATTTTATAATAAAATCCAGGTGGAGAATCTTGATCTTATTAAGTGATGCTTAAGATCGACCTAGTTTTATTTAATATCCGACCGAAATGGGTCTAATGGAATTTAGGTACATGGGTAGCATTTTCGTAATAACAATAATAAAAATAG
Source organism: Luvunga scandens (assembly GCA_030449905.1). NCBI lineage: Eukaryota > Viridiplantae > Streptophyta > Magnoliopsida > Sapindales > Rutaceae > Luvunga > Luvunga scandens. The sequence continues at coordinate 32,177 of JASUUG010000084.1, read as the reverse complement.
TAACAAAATAATAATAATAGTAGTAATAACAATAAAGAGAAATTTATCGAAGTAAGCTAAAGTTTTGGATAATTTAGAAATATAACCTACCTTGAACTTTTCTTACCTTCATGGCTAAAAAGAGCATTTTGAAATCCTTCCAAGGAATAAGGGTAGGCTAGAATGACTGCTTGTCTACTACTAAGCATCAACAGTCCACTCATGGGCGATTGCCGTCTACTAATGCTACGCACCTTCTTGCATCAAAATTGCTTCATATATTTGTCAGCGATTGATGCCCGTCAAACATCACAATTAGCCTGTCTCATTACTAGGCATTATTGTCCAAAATAATTTTTTCCGGCCATAAGAGTAAGATAAATCTAAGATTTATTTTTTTTTTCGTTTTTTAATTCTGTCCGCCCTTATTGGGTTGTTTTAAAAGATATTTTAGTATTTACAAATGTAGTTTTGGATTTCTTTTTTTTTTTTTTTCCACAAAGTGTGTCCTTAGTCATACATTATAAATTTTTGTTATCTATGAACAATATGGACAAATATATAAAGTTTTGAAATGCTAGAGGAAATTAAATAAAATATGTAGTCATGTTTTAACAGAAGAACAAAACCCAATTTCTATCGAGCCTCTCCGAGCAAAGGCACTTCTTAAATTTTGTTTGTTTATGTATTTAATGTCTTTATTTTTTTTTATTATTATTATTTTTAAGTTTAGCATAACACAATGTGATTTTTTTATTTGTTTTCTATAATGTTTCCGGGCTTATTTGGCAGCGCGAAAGCTAATTTGGACGTAGTACTACTGTTTTCATTTTGTTTTATTTTTTCTCTCTCTTAATCTTTTAGTTTTAGTATGACGATCTGATCTCATATATGTTTTTCAATTTTTAGAAACCAACAACCAATTTTAACAAAAAACTTTAATTTTAAATTGTAAGAATAATATTTCAACCAATTATGATGGAAATTTATTTTTATAATACATTTCTATAACTCAATTTCACATATACAATTATAACCTACATTATATTTTTAAAAATTGTATTATTAATTTATAAAAAAGTATTATATTCAAAATATAAATTAAATAAATTTGTAATAAAGAAAGGTGTCTGGTTGGCTTAAGTTTTGAGTTTGAGATTACTTCAACAGCATTCACACTGTGGCGAGAGATTTTTGGCCTTTTGATAAGAACAAAAAGATATTATAACAAAATATTTTTAATTTGTAAATTAAATAAATTTTTAATAAAGAAAGTTGTCTAGGTGGTTTAAGTTTTGAGTTTTAGGTTACTTAGAAACAAAAAAAATTTGAGTAAGAGATAATATCAATAACAATATGATAAGAGACTTTAGGCCTTTTGATATTAATCAACCAATTCTTTTTGCTGATGCAGGATATTTTATCTTTTTGCTGCATCAGTTTATCTTTAAATCGTCGATTGTTTTCTTGTTACTTCATAGCTGTAAGACACCTCGGCTTCAACAATCAAATGCAATATTGTGGAGTTACATCATATTCAATGTATTCAAAACTACTGACGAGATGCAATTACATTTTCAAAGTTCAAAAGCAACCTTCAGCAAGATTTTTATGAGCACCACAGAGACTAATAATCTAAAATAAAATATCCTGCATCAGTTTATCTTTTTGCTGTATCGGCTTCATTGAATGGCATCAGTTTCACTGAACTAACGAAATGGCTGAAACTGACTGAAAAGCACTTGTTGAATTTTGTATAGGACTAATGAGAATTGCTCCACATTCAGAACCAGAACAAAACTTCAGATGCAAGCCAATAACACGGACTCGATAAAAATCATAGAAGCAGTGAGGCATTTGTTAGATACACGAAAAAAGATTGTCGAAACAATCAACCTCTGATTTATGAAAATGGCAGTGCCGCTTACCTGCTATGTTACGCAACAGCTTGTAGCTCATGATATTGTAGTAAAACAAAAAAAGATTTGGAACCCTACTGGCAAACATGCATACTTAAATACAAATGAAAAGAAGATAAACAACAGAAATAGACAAATAAGCAAAGTCCCGGGTTTGCAATAACCTTCATCACAAAATTATTACATATCTTCTAAAATAAGTTGATCGGTATAGAATTACTATACTCATCCAGAGGAAGGAAAAGAAGATGAGGCGACAACCGCAATCTGTGATCAATTTTGCTTACATAAAACATTGCAACTTCTCCCAATTTGAACTGCCAAAACTGAGAATTGAAGAGCAAATTCGAAGTAATTGAGACTTCGTGCTGCGAGGGAAAGCTCCTCTTTATGGTGAAAAAGTTAGGGTTATTTTTTGCCTGCCCCCACATGTTTCAATACATAACTGAAAGTTATTAAAAAAAATTCAATCTCTTATCTTCAGTACATAATTATAGTTCAGCAATCAGCAGCATTGTACATGAATATCTCAATTTCAATCCTTAACTTTGGGGCTAATCACACCAGGAAAAGCTAGCTCGAGCAGATAAAACAGTCTCACTGCATGAAAACTTGTAACCACTTTCATTTTTCAGTCATTCACTTAGCAAACGCACAGTCAGTCCAATCAATATTCTCTAAAAATGAAGAAACAACACCAGGAACCTAAAAAGGGGGAAAAAAAAGAAAAAGAAAAACAAGGGTAAATCTTTCATAAAATACATAGAAAATATAACTGTTCTCCCATTGCTTATTGAAAATAAAGTTGTCTGTCACTCTCTTCAATCCCCTTTTTGAGGCTTTCCTCTACCTTTATCTTGTGAAGGCAATGCCAATGATGCCTCAGGAGCTAAAGATGCAGCTTTTGTTGCTCTAGGTCCTCTCCCTTTGCATACACCACATGATTGGTGCTGTGGCAATGTCCCTCTGTTGGTAGCCATCGCTGAAGCTGATTTGGGAGGACGTCCTCGGCCATGAACCTGAGGCCTTTGTTTTTTATTGTTAAGTTGATGATGTAGAGGAAGCGATATATCCATAGTTGCAGCTGATTTTGATTTACGAGGCCTCCCTCGACTTTTAGGCTGTGGTTGCTCCAGTCCATGCTGCTGATGCTGGAATGGCAGTTGTTCTCTTCTTTTCTGTACAATTGAGTCAGACTGGGAAGAGTCGTCACCCTGTGGCCATAACTGTCACTGCAGCAGTCCCTTTTTTGACATGCTTTTGAGAAGTAATGGCGGAATCATCAGTTATTTCTGTTGGCTGGGATTTTAGATGCTTTTCCAGACGATGATGGTTTCTTTGTTGCTCTTGCGCTCTTTTAAGAGTTGAAGGCCGCGAGTTTTTCTTCTGCTCTGATTTATTGGAAACAAGACTCAAATCATGATCGGCCTCAAGAATTGGAAGAACTGGCCCGGACTCGGAGGGCTTTCCATCTCTAGGCTGTAGTTGCCTCTTCTGCATCTGCTTTGCCGGATCAAACTTTTTAACAACGGAGGTAGCTACTGGCTCAGATGCAGTGGGCTTTCCACCTCTATGCCGTAGTTGCCTCTTCTGCATCAGCTTTGCTGGATCAAACTGTTTAGCAACAGAAGTAGCTGTATCTAGTTGAGATGTAGATGGCATTTGGCTAAAAGTTTGTAACTGCGTCTGTTGTCCCTGTCCTACCATTTGCTGCTGTGTCTGAGACTGATGCTCCACTAAGGTTGTTTTATTCTCTCCATGCCTTCCCTCGATTGTATTTTCTGGTTGCTGTACGGATAAAAAAACCATTGATATCTTGGTCAATGATTACAATGTTATTTAATAGTTTGTATAATGATTCAATTCGATAGTGGTTTCTTCCCTTTCATATCATGTCGTGTCAGATGTGCTAATAAATAACAATCATCTAAGAAATCAAAAGAAGCTAAGACAAAAGCTACCTTGTGTTCGGATCTTTTTTCCTTGCTACTAAAACTAGTTTGCTGATGATGCTCAAGGTTAAGCTCCAGTAATTCCTTGGGTACACTAAGAGAACTTGTAACCGGCTGAGATTCAAATAGCCTTTTTGGGCCGCAAAGTTCATATTTTTTTAGCTGCTCCGAGTCTACACATACATTTAGATTATATTTTTCCATCTCTGCTCCTGATATGGCCATCTCCCCACTAAACTTGAAGTTTGGTTCAGTTGTTAGAGAGTTATCTTCTTGTACTGTTTCTATTCTTTGGATCACCAATTGTGCAGTGCCATTTTCATCATGTGGTGAATCACAAGGCACATCCATGGAAATTTCCATCAACCTTGGTTGGGATTTGGGTACTTCTTGCTGATCACATAGCTTTAATTTCTTACTCGGCTTCTCAAATAACTCCTCTAAAGTTCTTCTTTCCAGTTGAGGTCGCCTTTTTGGACTAGGAATCTCAATTTCCTGGTTCCCCACAAGCTGCATTGAATCTGTGGGTAAATTAACAGATGCTGATATTACTTTTGTTTGGTTTGCCACAACCTTCACTTGACCACAAATGTCCAGCTCTTGCTGCTGTTCTGGTTGAAAAGTAGAAGCAAGCACAGTTTCTCTCCCTGTACTAGGAGGATTCTCTGTTTGCAGCAAATGCTCCTCCACCAATTCCTGTTGTCCTCTGATTTTAGGCATTAATTTGTTATTTCCTGATACTTCCAAGTTCAAAGAACAGATGAGATCAATCAGCTTCCCTTCCACCTTGTTAGTCTTCCTCAACAATTCCATTAAATCTTCCTAAAATCCAGATAAGCACATAACCACATCACATTTATCATGTGGAATTAAACTGGATTAGCATATTAGCAGGTAAACTATTTTGGCGACTAACCTTCTGTAAATGTGATGAATCAGAAAGATCCACTTTTTGACCTGCGGCATTATTTTGGGTGCTGACGGTGGCTATATTTTCCTTTTCTTTCTTTATAAGTTTTACCAGCATGTTGCTATTTAGTTAACAAGAAAAATAACACAGTAAGAATGATGATAAGAACAAGAATAAAAGAGAGATGCAATAAAGATTGAGAATAATAGAAAAGAAGAACACCTGAGATCAAAAATCTGGCAGCACACTTCCATTTTTTGTTCCTGTAACCTCTTTTCCTCTTCAGTCCCTTCAAAATGTTGCCTTTCTGGATTAATATGTTCTGCAATTTCTTCAAAGTGTATGTCTGGTAACTGAGCTTGCTCATCTTGAACTTCACTTTCTGAATTTGTAGTTTGATTTTTCTTTTCAAGTTTCTTGCTTTCCAGTTCTTTATGACATGGTTCTTCAATTACTTCATCTTCCCGTTCTTTCCGATATTCAGCTTCAGTTACTTCACTTTTCTTTCCAAGCTGATTACTCCCTTCTTCTTGATAATTCTCTTCTACAGTCAAACCAACTGTTTCACTTAGTACTTGACTTTGCTGTAGATTCAATTCCTTTTGCTGTTGATTCTGCCTCTCTTGCATTTGATCATGTACTTCATCCATTTCCCTTTCTTGTTCAGATTCAATCTGCTCTTCAAATACCTTTAATCGTATTTCTCCCACTTCATTTTGTTCTTTGCTTATTTCATCTTCTTGTCCATTTTGATGTTCTGCTTCTGTTATTTCACTACTCTTTTCAGCCTGATTATTCCCTTCTGCTTGGTAATTCTTTTCTACTGTCACATCAATTGTTTCACTCAGTGCTTGACTTTGGTGCAGATCCAATTCCTTTTGCTGTTGATTCTGCTGCTCTTGCATTTGATCCTGTTCTTCATTCCCTTCCCTGCCTTGTTCAACTTCAATTTGTTCTTCAACTACTTCTAATGGTAATTCTTCCACTTCATCCTCTTGTTTTTTCTGCTTTCCAATCAGTCCAATTTGTTGTTCTGCTTGCTTTTGCTTTTCAGGTCTTTCAGACATTTCCTGCTGTACTTGGTTCTGTTCTTGGCCATCTTCAATTTTTTGCTGTTTCTGGGATTGAACTCTTCTAAACTTACGCCGCCTGCTATACATCCTATTCTGCTCACACCTCTTTGAACGTTTGTTTTCCTTTTTCAACTTATGAGAATGAATATCCTCAAATGAAAGCATATAACAATTTGCAGAGGTGCTGACAATCTCCCCTTTAATGACAAGCTTCTGTAAATGACAGGTTAATAGTGCTGCATGAGCAAAGGGCAAATCTTCATACTCTGCCTCAATTAACTTTGATATTGCTTCCTCACTAGAACCCCCTTGCTCATTCAACTCTGTGATTGCCCTTTGTATCATCTATGTAAAAAACAACACCACTTGCAGAAGGTAATTAGTTTAATGCAGCAGAAAATAAGCAAAACCAGAATTGTACAGATGTTCCTGGAAGGCTAGAAAGAAAGGATAGTACCGAAGCATATGGTGGGTGATCCGGGGTGTGAGTGTACTTGCTGAAATGTTCTCCAATTTTCTCCCAGTGCAGGCATGTGGATGGGTTTGAGCTTTCCAGCAGCCTCTTTATATGCTCAAGTTTTTTTCTCTGTTCATGGTAATCAACAGTGTTGAAATTGGAGCACAGCAAAATACTAGAAAAAAAAAATATTAGGGTCAATGCAAATATTTGGGTCAACTACTGTACCTTGATACCATCTAATTTCGTAAATGTATAATCTAGGACTTGGGCATAGAATGATGAGAGAACAAAGATATGACGTTCAAACTAGTAACTTAGGTCATATTTGCATGCTAACAATGCAAATGCACATATCTAAATATATTTGTATTATATGTATGTTGATTTTTGAGGAAGATTTAAATCCTAACAGACACAGAAGGAAGAAGAATTTAAGTCAGCAAAGTTCAGCAAAACCTACTTGTTAAAGTAATGAATAAATCATATCAAAACTGTTAAGAGCAGAATGCTCATGAATGCATGTTATAACTTCTCCAATACAGAGCTTCCCCTTGATATCAAGCCCTTAACTAGTCAGAATATTATCCATGATAACACATCAGAAGATTTATAAACATGGATCTTTCACTATGTATAATGATGGCATGAACATGCAGATCAACTGGCATGCAAAACTTTGGAAACTAGTTAGTTATGTATCAGAGCACAAGCATATGCGATATGTGCATAGGTGCTAATCTACGAATATGTGATAATTGGTGATTTTGTACACAGCAAAAGCAGCCAATAGAAAGGTATGCCTAAGCCAACACATATTCTGAATTCTTATTATTATTATGATGATGAATAAAAATAATAGTATTTTTTTCCAATTCCTTTTCCTAAAATCCCTGTTGACAGTATGAGTATGGGCATGTGAGATAAAAAGCTGGTAGATTATGGAACTTTTGGTGTAGACGGGGGCATTCCAAGAGGAATTACTTACTGATGAAGGTTGGGAAGTGGGTGATGTAGTTGATGCCAGAGGTGGGCTACCAGCAGGAGGGACAGGAAGGGCAGAACTGTAAGCATAGCCCAAAAACAGTCAGTTTAAGAGCTTCAATAAACATGTAACATCATGGCATAAAAATGTTAGCCATATGATAATGATTAGTAAATTTGAAAGAAGAAAAAAAAATTATAGTGAAAGGGATTGTAATGATTTCAAATTAAATGAAAACATCTGACAGAGGAAAGAGGATTAAAAAGTGGACGTTAAAAAATACACTGTATGTCTCCTTTTGCCACCAGAAGGTGTAAGCATAGAAGAAGAAGAAGAAACATTACCAAACATATGTTGGCCGCTTTGCACCTAGAGTTGATTGTGGAGTATAGCTCACACCCAATTGTTCTGGTACCTCACCCAGTAGCTGAGTTAAAGGAGTATCTGGTGTGGCCACTTTAGAAGGAATTTCTTCTTCTGCAAGAAAATAAGCATTTATTATTTGCAAGTGCAAAATCTACAAATTTTCTTATAGCGGGATTATAACCCATGTCAGAATATTAGGAGCCTAGAACATTAGAACAAGCAGTACTTCTCCATCACTTTCATTATACCATTGTGTCAAAAATTAAAATATTACAGATGAAAAGTACTCCGTATCTTAGCCAGTTCAGTTTCCAGCTTGAAAGAATTTTTGATTATGAATAGGAAGGACGGGCTGAATAAACTATACAAACAGAAGTTATCTACCAAAAGGTTAAGCTGCCTTGTGTGCATCTGAGAACAAGAGCACAACAAAACTCCGGCGAGGCAATAAAAATCATTCACATGAAAAACCAAACATCATGGAGAAATCCAGCAGTCAACTGTTGTTCATATGATTTTTTTTTTGTTGTTTGCTAACTTCTAATTCACATTAAGGAATAATTACTAAAAGATACGCTTAATGGTGGTCGGGCAACTAATACAACGGCCAGCACAATCTATTACATATTCTTAAGGCAAAATGATGCACTCATTTAAGAATTTTGGAGTTTGTAATCAGTGATTCTACCAAAGGGCACTACTACATGGGTAGTCTCTGAAAACTGAATTAGGAGCAAAACTGTCACTAGCCACTTTTATCCCAAATATTTCACGTTAGCCCCTTGAAAGTATGAGGACTTTTCAATCAGCTCTCTGCCTACTTGCCATGTTGGAGAGAAAAGGACTGCTATTAACATTAGCCAATTGTAATTCACACATAGGCATGCCTAGCTTCTTGTTTGAGCAAAATATATTTAGCAATCAATATAAAGCTGCTGTTTAACTCAATACAAAAATGGCTCCAGCAAAGATAAAAGGATACATAGCGAAGAACCTAACATGATGCTAGAAGAGTACGATCTAAAAGCTTAACAAGTAGTTCTAGAGGAAAAAAAAAAATTAAATAGGATATTCTCTATCTTTCCCCAGTAAATGCTTATACAAACACTACCAATACTCAAGAGAATTCTGAAAAACGCAAAAAAATTATTCAGTCAACTCTTAACTCCAGCAAAGGCAAGCAGTCAATATATCATATCACATTATTAGATTTTATGTTACAATTCAAGCATCTACTTGCATTGCCTGAGTATGGAAAACAATTTAACAGATGGCATGGTCCATTTGTCAAATGCTAGCGACTATATGACATCACTAAAGAGAAGAGACAGAAGAAACAAAGAGTCTCAAACTGGACAGAAAAGTGCACAAACAATCCAGAAATTTAGTAACCGAATAACTGACATATTTGCAAAGCTCCTTACCTTCTTCTCCATAATGAGCAGCTAAGACGTCAGGCGGTATTCCTTGCATTCCATATATCACAATGTCAATCGATTCCCGACCTGCTTTTGCATTTGGTACTCTGTTACAAGCATTACAAATGCGAAGTCAATCAGTGTAATGCAACTACATGACAGAAGCAAACAGCATATACAGACTGAACACAACATGTCAAAAAATGAACCAACTTTAATCATGCTCCATTCATCATCCAAAAGGAACCAATTGACTTGGAGTAGATAAACTAATTCTAAGCATTCTCAAGATACATAAAATATGCCAGTTCAAGCATATGTTGAGGGCACTAGGTCGAGCCTCGTGGGGCTCTTACCCTTTTCTAAATAGGGTACGTTTATATCCAATGTGTTAGTGGGAGTAAATTTTCCAGTTTGTCTCGGTGGATTTCTCAATTGTACTATAAATATAAACGTATGCATCTAGACTTCCAAGTAGACCCTGTATTGTAATGTATTGGTGGATTATTGCAACCATTCAAATAAATATCGAGAGATATCCAATGACACACTTCGATAACAGTTGTGATCCCAAATTTGCATGCAATCAAAGATTTAATTACTAAAAAATCCCAATGTAGAATTGCTTCTTGCCATACTACTCACTAATTAATATTAAAGAAAGAAACATGTACAAAGATTAATTATTACGTGGTAACGGTCTCTTTGTGAAGCTGATGGACGTGAGCGGCCATGGCACCTGCAGTAGGGAGTTGGTCGTGGCAGAGATGGCACTTGAAGTGGTTATCTTTCTGATGCTCAACTAAAATCTTCTCGTCGGCGAATTCACCGTCGCAGTAATAGCACCACACCTTCAACTTCAACGATGCTCTTGTTATCTTCTTCTTCTCCTTTCCCATATTTGCCCGCTTCAAATGCAATGCCCTTTTTTTTTTTGTGTTTTTTCTCTCCCTGTTGTGCGTTTCAAACTACATGCTCCCAGATTTCAGAGTCCTGGCCTCAGTTGGTTTCTTCTTTCCCGAGTTGAGTCTTCTGTGCGGGTTTTGTTATATACATATACATATATATATATATATATATATATATATATATATATATATATATAGATTCTTCTTTTTAACGGCAATTTTAATTTTGCTGCCTGTTTATGACAACTTAAACACAAAACCTTTCTACTGACGAACTCCTTATATTGCATGTCACCGCATACGAGAATGATATCAGTAACGAAACACAGAGACCCAAGCACAAGCATTACGTTGGACCCATAAATATATTATTTTTATGGGGGTATGCTGTGAGACATTGTCATTCTACCGATTCAAGTTACTTTTTTATTACCAGCAATGTTACACGTTTTGGTATTTATATCTTAATTTAAATCTTAATTAGAGTGACATTTATTTATTTATTGATGATAATTTTATAAGTTATAAAATTTATTATGTAATAAATGATTGACATATGGTATAGGGACTCAAATATTAGAAATATCATAATAGTATTGTTTTATTATTTTATCCACTCATAATGATTTATGATTTTTTTTAAATATTATATACAAATCGATGAACTTAAGTACAATGCAATTGCCTCCCACTAATATGTACAATCAATCTAATACATTAAAGTCCAATATAATTGAAACCCTTAAAAATAATTTGTAATAAAATTTAATGGTTTCTTATGGTTACATTTATTTTTTTATCTGAAATCTAAATATATTTGAATTTAACTAAAGTCTGACTAGAAATATTTGAATAGCATATTTTTTTTTCAACATTTGAACATAAGAATTTAAAACTTAATAGTTTGACACAAATATTCTTTTAAATGGTGCATTTATTTGTTCTTCACAATTTAGAAATTTAATAAGTTGATTAGTTTGATACTATTAAAAAATAATACTATCATTGTTTCTAAATTTAACTTTGTAATAAAAATGTAATTATAACATCAACTTTCATTATAAAGTCAACATTGTTATTTTAGTTTTGATTTATCGAAATAAACATTATCTAAATTGTTCAATATTTTGGTTTAGTTAATATTCCCATGTCAATAAAAATTTAAAGCAATTAAAAAAAATTGTGGTCTACAACTACTTGATCTTATCTTATCAAATTGTTTTATCTTATGCATATTTATATGGGGACTCTTTTTTCTACAGTACTTTTTCTTTGAAAAAGTGCTAGAATGAAAGTAGACGGAGACCTTCATGGCTTGGTTTTAGTCATCCATTGGTTCAGTGTTTCTTTTTTAGTTTGTTTCATTTTCTTATTCTTTCATTTAAAGCTTTCGGTTACAAGAATGGAATAAGTTATTCTTCACAAGTTCTTAATTTTAGTCATAAAGGGGTTGGAGAAAAAAGCCTTTATTGCAAGGGTTAAACATACAATGAAATATAGATATAGAGGACTTAATTTACAAGTGTTTGGCAATTGCCTTAAAAGAAGAAAAAAAGGATATAGTAATGCTTATGGGAAGAATAAAGATAAAAAGAGTAAAAATAACTGTGAATTGCTTGATAGGCAAGGTCTTTCTCACAAGAAGAATCAATAGAGAGAGAGGCTAAAAGTAGCAATGCAACAAGCTTAGGGAACAGTTAAGGAAGTAAAGATCAAAAGCATGGGGCATAATAAATTCCTCTTCAAGTTTGCCTTAGAAAAGTAAAAGAAAAGGGTGTTTATGAGGGTCATGGCACTTTGATAGAGTCTTGCTAGTGTTAATTTAATCAACATAAAGAAATAATCCTCACGCATACATTATTTTGGGTAAAAATTCACAATATACTTATAATATGTATGGATAGAGACACCATTCAAAAGTTGGAAGAGAAGATTGGTAATTCAAGGAAATTGAAACAAATAGAGCAAGCAAATGCATAGGCCAGTTTGCTCGAGCCTAAATCTCTATTGATATAATAGAACCTTTGAAAAATGTCATGTTCTTGCAACAAAGAGTCAAAATTCCAATGCCAATCTTGTAAGAAAAATTGTGAGACTTTTGTTTTTGTTGTGAGTATATTGATCACCAGTATAGAGAATGTTTTAAGGCACAAAGGCCGATAAAAGGAGGAGATGCCATATGGTGGATGGATGAGAGCAATCACATAAGCTGAAAAGGTGAAGTAGAATTGAATAAAAGAGAAAGAAAATTGTGAACAAATCTAATTAAAAGAAAATGCTACAATAGTCAAAATCCTAAAACCACACCAAGCTCAACACGACCTAGTTGGCCTAAATGGGTCATATCCAAGCAAAACGGGTAATGAATTGTGTGAGAATGTAGAACTATGGTAACAAGTTATAAGCAAGGGGTAGTGAAGAGCAATTAATACTTAGTACTTTAGATCTAAACAATTGGCAAGTGGAGTACAAAAGTATGGGCAAAGAAATCAACAAAGAGAAGGCAAAAGTAGCTGGTAGTGATAGCCACTTTAAAAATAAGAGCATATGGGTAGGAAATGAGAATTAGAGGGCTACAGTTTTAGAGAATGATGAAAATTAGAAGATAATAGACAACAACAAAAAGTATGATTGTGGACATGCCAAATCAGGTGAAGAGGAAGTGGATAATGGGCCAAATAAAGCTAAGTCGCAGCTCAAAGTTGGAAAATAAAAACTACAAGCAAGAGAACTTAAGGCTAAAAAAGTTAGTGTCAATGGGCCAATAAGTGCCAAAAGGCCTTGCAGCAAGTTTATTTAGCCCAGTCTATAAAGCAAAGAAAGAGATTGCTTAGCCCATTTTGACAACCTAATAATTACAACCAATTTAATTCTTTTCAAGCAAAAATTTAGTTGCGGTTGGTAGATACAAAACAAGATGCAATGGTGGATTCAGAGGCGATGGTAGAAGGTACATTGGTGGAAGTTAGTGGTTAGCCCTATCGACAACCATAAAGATCCTAAGCTAAAACACTTGGGGTTTGAGAAATTTTGAAACGTGCTTAACTATAAAAAAAACTTCTCCACCTACATTGGTCTTAGAATTTTTTTTTTTGCTGCGAAACGAAGATGATAGCTCAGCAAGTTAATTCAGAATGTAGGAACTTTCATTTTGAGAATCTTTTTGTGATAGATAGAAATGGAATAAGAGGAGGTTTAGCTTTGTTGAATTCATATGTTAATATCAATATAACATCTTATAGCTTTCACGATATAGATGCAGTTATGTATAATGAAATTGGCAATGTATGAAGATGCACAGGGGTTTATAGGCATCTAGAAAGAAATTAGAAATATCATACATGGGCATTATTAAAATGGTTAGTAGGGCTATTTTCTTACCCTTGGTGTTGCTTTGGTGATTTTAATGAAATTTTTCATTTTTATGAGAAATCAATGGGGAATGACAGAATCTTTAATAACGTATCTAAATTTAGAGAGGTTATCTAAGCATGCAATTTGATTGATATGGACTATAAGTTTTATTTAGTTATGTAAGTGAACAAGAGATATGGAATATATGACTTTAATTAATGATTGGATAGATTCCTTTGTAGTAAAGATTAGTGCAATAACTTTTAGGATCTAACAGCAACAAACTTGGTGAATTGGCTTTCAGACCATTGCCTAATTGTCCTAGAAGTTAAAGAAAGATGCAGTAAGATATATTATGTGAAAAAAATCCTCCCCATGATGATTACGAAGGCACATATAGTTCATAAGAGGCATGCAGAAATATAATGAAAGATGAGTGGGCAAAATATAGTGGAAGAGTTTGGGAGAATTCAACGCTGTAGTTTCAAAAGGTAGCTGAAAGCTATTTAGCTCAGTTTAAAATATAAAGTAAAAATGATGGGATGTAAATGATAAAAAGTGATGGAAGAATCTAGTACAACAGTTTCAAATGGTAGTTCAAAGCTTTTTAGTTAGAAGGGATCAAAAAAATTGAAAATCAAATCAACAACATATTTGATAGATGAAGAAATTTTTTGGAAGCAAAGATCGAGAACTGATTCATTAAGAAATGGGTATAAAACCATAAAGTTCTTTAATTCCAAAGCATTTTGTAGGAAAAGAAAGAATAAAATAGAGGGAATTAAATATGCTTAAAGGCAATGGATGGAGAATTGAGATAAAGTAAAAATGGATTTTTGTGAATATTTTCAAAAGCCATTTACATCTCTCAGTCCAAGTTAGAATCAGATTCAAGCTACATTAAAAGGAACGCTACGAAAGGTAACGTTAAAGATGAATGCTTAACTGGAGGAAGCATTCACACTAGAGGATATAGTTATTACCCTATCTTAAATGTGCCTCACAAAGGCTGCAGGACCAAATGCCTTTCTTATTACATTCTTTTAGAAACATTGGCAGACAATTTACAATGGTATAGTCGAAACTTACTTGTATATTCTAAATGAGCAAGGTAACTTAGCATATTTTAATCATACTTAAATTACTCTTATACTTAAGATTGTTAAGCCTAGAAAATTTTATAATGTTGTTTATAAAATTGTCGCTATGGTTATTATTGTGTAAATTTTATTGTACTCACAAGTCATTAAGAACTTGTCAGCCAAGTCATTCTATATTGTGATAGAATATGGTAGTAAAGAATTCAGCCATGCTTGTGCTCGGTCCTTCAAAGAGAATAAAAAAAGTTTGAGCCTTAATGTTTCATGTGATGCTCCAGCAATCTTAAAAACATCACTCACTTCCAAAAACAGCTTGAGATGAAGTTGAGGAACTTCGGATGGTAGTCCATTAAATTGACCCATGGTTTATAGCATCTGAAACATCACTGGTTTAACTCAAAGTTATCCGTTTGAACTTAAGGTCTAACTATGCCCAGATGTATGGCTTGAGGAGTTAACACAGTATAGTCTCGAATGGCTCTATCTCTATCGTCTATCATATAAATGATATTATTTCTTGGTTGCCCAAAAACATGCTGTCCATTATGACCTCCCTGGACATTCAATGATTGTAATTCTCCTAGGTTGTTCAAATCTCCCATGTCTTGTAAGTCTTCCATTGTTATAGTAGCTTTTGAATTTTTTTGCTCCCTTTTTAATCTCCTTACAGTCCTCTCAATTTTTAGATCAAAGTGGAACTCAACCTGTTTGTCTTTGCGCATGCAATGATTGCTTAAACACCTTGTCTACCACAGAAAAATAATTAAACAATAACTTAAATAAACACTATAAAAATTAGTTTCACAAATCAAAATAAACAATCAATCCCCGACAATGGTGACAAAAACTTGTTATGGTTTTGATTCAATCTTTTAAAATATAGGTGTCAGTGCACAAGTGTATACAACAAGTAATAAAGTAATAACTATTCAAGTATCGTCTTCACAGGGATTGATGTTATCAGAGTTGCTACAACAATTCTTATGGTGCAAATTAAATCAAATTAAACTATTCTATCAACTAAATTAAATTAAAAATGTAAATGACAGAAAAATAAAATTTAATAAACTAAATTAACATGTCTCATAGAAAATTGTAATTATTAAGAGTGATGTAGTTGAGTGAATTAACTCACTTAATAACATTGACTGTTTTTTTGTTACAGTGCTGTTGCTACGGTAATTACTATAGCATTGGGAATGGAAGAACACTAATGCATCCTTAGCTGTCGCTTGTTGGAATTCTTATATCTATATGCAACCTAATAATGATCAGTTACTTTACCACACAATATATAGCATTATATGATCAAGGTTCCTAATACCTTATAAGGTGAATCCCTATGTCTAGTTTATCACTAGTTTTAGATTAGGCATGACCCTATTCAAATTGAGTTAACCCAACTTAGGAAACCTAACATAAAACCAAGTATTGTTCTGATATGTTTCACTAAAACATGCCATTTTGTGGCTCTCTCTTAGCTAGTATCAGTAAATGGGTGGTCAGCCAAAATAGTGAATTAAATTAAGCACTATCAAAACAAAATGCTATAGCAATCATGCAGCAACACAATAAAATCAGTTAATAAACCATCAAGCTTGTTTATCACTCAACCACCAATAAAATTTAGTTCATGATTTGTAACAAAATAGAAATAAAATTTGTTTCAGCCATTAAATATATCATCATGAACCAAAGAAACAAGAAAGATAAAGATAGAAACATAAGGCCATTCGTGATGCTTATTTTTTCTTCTTCACGCCTGTAATTTTTCTTGTTTAGCCTTGGAATTTCTTTTTTTTTTTTTTTTTCATATTTTCTTTTTTTTTTTCTTGTTATTTCTTATGAATGATGGCTCTCCCTTCTTTCCTAGGATGCGTGCTTCTTTTATAATTGAAAATTAGGGCAACTGGACGTTTAAGGTACATATCTTTCAGATTTAAAAACTGCAAATCGTATATTTTTTTTTTGAGATTCGCACAAAATTTTATCTGTTGTTGCTCCAGGATTGCTAAAACAACAATTGCTATAGCATCTGCACTGTTTCAACTCATTTTCATTTTTCTGCAGCCAAATTCTTTCTTCATTCTTACAAACCTATTGCATAACATTCATTTCGTGAAAATTATACTTCCAATAGCCTACAATCAAGCACATAATCTAAGCACACAATTTATTCTAAAACAACATAATTTATTGAGAATAAACTAAAATAGATAATTATGTAAAATATAACTCAAATGTAATTAAAATTTACCATTCATTCTCTAAGTAATCTTGATTTAAGTCTAAAAGTGCTATAAATAACTCTCATTTCATAGAGTTATCAATTGTCTGTTGATAATGAGTCAAAACAACTACATAAATCAGAGAGGAAAAAAATAAACTTACCTAATTAAGCCCATCGATCATGTTGAGGCTTCACCTACCCAAGCTTAAAACTAAACTAGCATTCATAATTGTATTAGGGGTAAAATAAGAATTTTATTAAAATACATAAAAAAATACAAGATGGAGGGAGAATTACAGAATATGGAGCTAAATAATGGATTCAAGGATGTTAAATTAGGGGGGTGAGCCCTCTATTTATAGATATAATGGGTAAATTATGGCCATCGGATGAAAACAATTTGGACACTCAGGATTGTGGGTACTTAACAGTTAATCCATTAGAAAAAAACCAATCTTATCCCAAATGATATCCCTAACATCAAACATATTTTTACCTAATAGACTCATTACATACAATTTTATTATTGGCTATGAATGCCTATATAAGATTAGACATAGGAAAGGGAAAAAGAATGGTCTTGTGGCATTAAAGCTAAACATAAGTAAGGCATATGACACGATTGGATGGCAGTTTTTGAAACAAATAATAGCAAAGCTTGGCTTCTCAAATATGTGGGTGAATTTGATAGTAAGGTACATCATTATTGCTTTTTTTTTTTTAGTGATAATTAATGAGGCTCTAAAAGGCTTAATAAAACCTGAAAGATGCTTAAGACAAGTTTCTCTATCTTTTTATTATGTTTGCAGAATGTTTTCAAACTTGTTGGTGTACATAGAAAGAAAGAAGCTGATTCGAGACTAAGATTTGCAAAGAATGTTACAATATCGCTTTTTTTGTGGATGATAGCCTTGTTTTTACGAAAGCATTAGTGGATGAATGCAAGCATTTGAAGAGTAATTTTGATTGCCATGCAAGGGCATTAGGACAAATTTTCAATTTCAAGAAATTATCTATGTTCTTCAATGGCAAGATTCCAGATGGATAGATTACAACAATTAAGTGCATCTTTTAGCTCAATGTGGTGTGTAAATATGAAAAATACTTTGGCCTTCCTTCTATGATAGGCAAAAAAAAGATAATCTTTTTTAATGATGTCAAACTCAAAGTGTTAAATACAATTTCAAGTTGACAACACAAGATGTTTTCTAGTAGAGGTGACATGACTTAAAAGTGTTGTTTCCTCACAAGTATAAAAGTGCCTACTGATAATATAACTCGGTGAGTCTGAGTCGAATCACAGAGAATTTAAAATCTAGTAGTCAATTATTAAACAAAGAAAAATAAGAGCAAAAAAAGAAATTAATAGGAACCAATCTAGAAAATGCCAAGTTTACGAGATCAACTCTTGGATTTTAAATTATGGTAACATTCTCTCATACTTGTATTTTGCATTTATTTTGCCAATTAATTATTATGCCATTTAATTTTTAACTAATCATTAGTGTAGATAAATATGAGACCAAATACCTAATTTGCCACAACTATATTAGAGTGTCGATATTATGTTAAAATATCATATAAATTTAATGAGATCTAAATCTATAAATTAGCATGATATAAAATAAACTGGAGAAGAAGAAGAGTACAACAAATAAAATAAACTTTAAGAATTACTTGAGAGAGTAATTAATTCAGTATTTTGAATCTTTGAGTTTCACCTTTTACCTCAGCTTAGAAAATTAGTCACTCATATTTAAAAATAAAACAATCATTTTATTTAACAAACTTTTGAAATATATTACAAGAGAATGACATACACAAGAAATTTTTTTTTTAAGTATCAATCTTAGCTTCCTTCTCCTCTTCCTTGCCTGCCCTTATTCTTCCTTTCCTTGCCTTTTATAGTCAACAAAATTGACACAATCCTTTTATTTTATTGTTATATAATTTTTTTATTATTTATCTATTACAGAGAAGTGAGTGATAGCCAAGTGGCAAAGTAGCCACCTGACTATCATGGCTCACTTCTTTCTTTTTATTATTTTGTTATTTTTTATTTTTATTTCCTCAATAATGCATTTCAAATGTCTCCAGTAATTTATCTTATTGGTTCTTGCTTTCAGTTACAATTCACTAATTAGTCTTGAAAGATTTACAATATAAAAATTAACATATTGTAGATTAATTTAATATAAAAATTTATTAGGACAAAATTAAGATAGTTTATAAGTTATAAGTGCATTAATTAACATTGGAAGTAAAAAATTGATAGTTTTAACCTTATTAAATGTGTATAATTTTTAGAATAAATCACAACTATTAACTAGCTTATTATTAGGCGTTAGCGATTTAAGCGATAAAAAATCTAGCAAAATAAAAACCCAAATTGAAATCTCTTTTTTTTTTGGGGGGGGGGGGGTCGAGGGCAATTGTGTTTACTTTTTTGATCAAATTAATGACAACAATGAAATACAAGTATAAACATTATCTCCGACTTAGAGAAAATCACTCCCACATCGACCATTCACCCAAATTAGTCAAGTAAACTCATGTAAAATGATCAATTACCAAAGCTACATTAATTAAGCCATTTTTCAAGAATGACATGTCAAACCCCAAAATCTCACAGTTAAGAGTGACTTTTTCAAAAGAAAATTGACCTACTTAAAATAGTTATTCTAAGAAGTGGTAGATTGAGAGAATAGTAAAACAATATCACACATTCTCACTATGATGAAAGAATAATGTCCACAATTTAGAAATAAAATGATCTCAACTCAAATGAATTACTAGTCAAACCAATTTGTTTTCTTTTTTATGCATCACCATAGCTTTTAATCCACATTACCAGCTTCTACTTTGGACTACAGTTCCCTAAAATCAAGAAAATTTTTTACTAAGTTGTAACATAGACTAAGGACATGGTTAACAAAGAAAGGATAATAGGAAAAAAAATATATATGTTTGAAAAGAATAAAAACATTTTGGAAATTACAAAGTGCTTTTTAAGTTCTTTCATTTTTCTTCTCATTTTTTTCTTCTCTTTTCTCTCTCTCACTCTTTTTTTTTTCCATTTAGTTTCTTTTCAATCGTACTTTTTTTGTGCCAATTTTTTGAATAAAATAATCATTCATATTTTTCTTAAATATGAATAGGTGATGGAAAATATAAAACATAGGGTAATACTTCAAATTAGAGTGGGATAGGGTAATGGGTTCATAGGAAATTTTTCTTTTCTATGCTCAAAAGGGTTAACTATAGATACTTCACAATTAAGATGGCTAAAAATGCCTCAAACAGACCAAAGATGACTTTTTTGTCATCTTTTAGGGCTCTAGACATTCTTTCATATCCACTAGTTCAATGGACTTTCAAATACAGTTGCACAAACTCTTTGTTTTCTTTTTTTCTTTTTTTTGGTTGACTTTAAGGAAAATATAGAGATTATGTATAAAATAATAATTTGCGAAGCTGTATAGGCAAACAAGGTTGCTCTCTAAGGATAATAGGCTTACAAACTCATTAGGAATTTATTGTGACATGTACATTCTTTTAATTAGCTCAATCAATTTCACTTATCAAATCTTTCAAGTTACACTTGTTACCAACATCAACATGCAAAGTGGAAAATATAGTTTAACGTAACTCAAATCCAAAGATAATACAAATACTAAAATTTAGAAGTCATTATATCATCCAATGTCAAAAGATCACACAAAATGCCTTAAATTTTTTTTTCTTTTTCACATTAATCTTCACCCCCAAATCTATTATAAGCATTGTCCTTAATGTTTTCTACTCAAAAGTTATACATGCAAAAAGGTGAAGAAAACAAAGAAGAAATTGAGGAGATAATACTTGAATTGATTGCAAGTGCTTAAAAAGAATGAAAAGAAAACATTCGAAGGCAATTTTTTTTTTACCTTTTTTTTTTGGCAAACAAAACATTATAAATACTAAGAAGATGCATTTCTAGAGTCGATACTCTTCATATCCAACCATCTTTGATTCAAATTTATCCAAAATTAGTAAAAATAACACCAAGATTGAGATATTTTTCAATTGTCAACTATTCCCTCGTCTGACCTGAATGAGACATTGTCCTTAATGTCTTAAAGGAAAGAAATAGAGTTTAGAAGAAATTACCTTACCGCTGTAAGAAAATATTTACAAACGAAGAGTAAATCTAATTTATATTTCTTACTAGGGCTACTGTTGTTGAGTACTAGAGAATGCATATTTATAAAGGGTAAAATTTTTATTTCATGCTTCAAATCTCATTAACATTTTTACTTTTATGTGTTTAAATCTTTTAAGTTTTTATTATATGTGTTTTATTATAATTTAAGTATTTTATGTATCTCAAGGATATTTTGGCCATTTCACGACTAAAGAGATGTTAGCTAGTAAAACAGATGGATTTTTTAAACTTGGAATGGTTAAAAACCTTAGGAAGAGCATAAAGGGGTATTTGATACTGTTCACGCAGATGTTACTATTCACAAGTACGACATTGTTCACATATACGATATGTTGGCATGGTATGGACTGATGACCCAAAAACATCCTATTGGACCAATGATGTGGCATTAACTAATGATATGGCGTTGACCCATGATATGACAAGATGCTATTGGACCGAAATACTAATGTGGCGTTGATTAATGAAGTGGCAGCATCTTATTGGACTGAAATGCTAATGTGGTGTTTAATTTGGTAGCTTTATTTTCTTTTCCTCTCTGATTTATGTGGTTGTTTTGACTCATTGTCGATGGATAGTATATCTTGTTTAGATTTTTCATGGTATACTGGCTTCTTAGGGAAAAATTGTTACTATATGGCATAACGAGTGTTGAGTACTAGAAAGTGTATATTTATAATAGAGAAAATCATCATTTTACACTCCAAGTTTCACTAACATCCCTATTTTTATGTCTTTAAGTCCCTTGTAATTTAATTATGTATGTTTTATTTTAATTAAGTATTTTATGTATTTTAGGGGATATCATGGTTATTTCACAATAAACGAGAGATCAGATGGAAAAACGGACAGCACTTTTAAACTCGGGGCGATCGAAAACCTTAGGAGGAGCATAAAAAGAAAAATGGTCATGTTCACATATACTGATCGTACACACGACACATTCACACGCAGACTTTGTTCACCTGTCTGTATCTTTGACGTGGCATCGCGATGACGTGGCACTATACGATGACGTGGCGGCATTTGATTGGGCGAATGATGTGGCATTGACCGCTTACATGTGGCATTGATTGATGATGTGGCGTTGGCTGATGGCGTGTCACGATCCTATTGAACCAAAAATGTTGACCGGTGACGTGGCGAATATTAGTGGATCGAAAAAACGTGTTTACGGTACATGCATATACACAGAATAACAGCCACGATGATGTGTTCCCATCCAATAGGAACTTGCCACGTGGCGCAATCCCGAGCGTCAAATTGTTTTAATCAGATGGCCATGAATTTACTCGGTGTATCTATAAAAGGGGCTCCCCCCAATTTGACCCCCATGAATCCATTTTTGGACTCCATTTTCTGTAAAAACATCTCCAACTTGTATTTTCAACGTAATTTAATAAAATTACCATTTTACCTCTATTTAAAATATGAGTGGCTAATTTCCTTTCAAGCTTGGTTTGAAGGTGAAGTCTCAACATGCTCCATGGGCTTAATTTGGTAAATTTACTTTTCCTTCCCCTTTAATTTATGTGGTTGTTTTGACTTTTCGTGAGACGGATAGTAATAATCTTGTCACGGATATCGGTTGGAATAACCGCCTCCCTGCGAAGTTATTACTATTTGGCACGGGAAGCCCTTAAAGACCATATCTATTAGAGTGTGGTTCATGATGAGTGGAAGTTCCCCTTCATGATTTAATTGGTACTAATAATGAATATTAAGCCGATGGTGCATGTTGAGTGCGATCCCAGGAGATCCAAATATTTCATTTTAATAGTTTATTCCAACAATTAAATTAAAACATTGCCTACATAATCGTCATTATAAATCCAATCACCCTCTTAGAAAAATTAATTCTACAAGTAATTAAAATCCACCTCCTCGTGGGATCGACACTGTCACCATTGAATCTATTCTACAATAGATTCGTGCACTTCATGAGTTCAATAAAATTTGCACAACAAGTTTTTACCGCCGTTCTTCGGGAGGTAAGTATTTTAATTTGTAGAATTTTTTTCTTCTTTATTTATTTATTTTATTTGTTTCCTTGTAATTTTTTTATTATTAAAAAAAAAGAGAAAAAAAGTGAATTTACATTTTGAAGTAGGTATTATTTTCTTTTCTTTTCTTCTCTTTAAATTTTCTGTAATTTAATTTTCATGTTATTTTTTTTTTATTTTGTGAAATCGGCAGGTTCAACCACCTCTTAATTTATTTTAATTTGTTTCACGTATTTTCTTTTCTATATATAGCACTTGAGTTGTTTTCATAACAAATTGTAATAAATGATAAGGTTAGTATCATAATTTCCCTTCTTCTTTTTATTTTTATTAATTTTGTTACCATTTTTTTTTTCGCATGCATGGTCGTAGTCACAATTACCAAATCTTGAGCATATAGACTTTGAATTAGAAAAAACACTTCGCACGCACAAGCACGTTATAATTAAAAATAAATTTGAAATGGATTTGCAAACCAAAGACCACAAGAGAGGCCATTTAAGGACTACTTTAGTCCCTTAGCTAACTTGAGCACATCATGCATAAGATACCCAAATGTAGGCTGCTAGGAGTTTTGAATTAAAACCTAGTGTGCTAAATTGTCTCCCAACATTCTATGGCCTAGAAAATGAAGATCCATATAATCATCCTGAATGATTTCCATGCTTTATTTGTCAAACTTTTAAATATGAGAATTTTTCGGATGATGATGTTAAGCTTAGATTATTCCCATTTTCTTTAAAGGATAGAGCTGTTCATGGTTCAATGCATTCTTGCTAATAGCATTACATCATGGGAACAAATGGTAACAAAATTTTTGAATAAATATTTCCCGATCATAAAACTAATCTTTATTCGCAGGAAATTTGAGTTTACCCAAAGAAGGCGAGCAATTTTTCAAGCATGGGAGGCGATTCAATGGGCTACTCCTAAAGTGTCCACATCATGGTTATGAGAAATGGCACCAATGCGATACTTTTTGAGGGATTATTGCGAATGTGCAAGAATGGCTAATGGCAACAAGTGGAGGAGAGCTAATGTCAAAAAGTGCATCGTAGATTTGGGATTTCTTCCAAATGACAATGCGATAATTCCCAACAACAGTCAGTCGCTCACTCAGTCTTACTAGAAGAGTTAAGGGAGTGAATGAGGTTCACATTAGAGTCAAGTTCGGAAATTAAAGAAGTCAAAGACATAGTTGAAGGTCTTTCCGTCAATAGCATCGTTAACATTTCTTAAATTAATGGAACCACATGACCGGACTCATACTCGGATCAAGCCAATGCCGTAGCCAGGTGTAATGGGAAAGCCATCAACCTACAACCCTACTCCAACACATATAATCCTGGATGGAGAGACCACCCATTTTTCATGGTCCGAGGATTCCAACCAGAATGGACTAGCGACTCAAGCTCAACTCGGCTCAACCACCAATCGCAACCATTCCTCAAAATCCTCAAGCCTCTCACCACCATTTGACCGTATAATCGAACCCAAACTATTCTCGGCTGACCATGGGAGGATGCATTCCGAATTTCAAGAATCTTACTTACTCCAAAATCGAGCAACAAAAAACCGCACCATGATGAACTACGAAATGAGATGAGAGCGGGTTTTGAACTCACAAACCCAATCAATTTCAAACCTTGAAAAAATGGTGGACAACTTGCTTCATCGATTCGGACCTCGGCAGCGATGGCTGTTGAGAAAGGTAAATTCCCAAGTCAACCAGTCCTAATCTAAAGGAGTGTATGAAGCCAGCAGTTCACCTCCGAAGACATGGAGAGGTCAAAGCCGTCATGACCTTGCGAAAGGAAAAGAAGTCGACAACAAAGTGGAATCTTGCGTGCAAAAACAACTCAAATTATACGGTAAATGAAGAAGACTCGTCATCGGAGAGGAAAGAAGAAACCAACCCACGAGAATACGTTCCAAAAGCTCCATTTCCCACAGAGGTTAGCTAAAGCGAAAGAAAGGAAAATCTCTAAGTGAGATTTTTGAAATCTTTAAATGTAAGTGTTAACATCCGCTTTTTAACGATCTTTATAAAACAAGTGCCATCTTATGCCAAGTTTCTTAAGGACCTTTGTCTTAAAAAGAAACATTCATGTTTGAAAAGAAGGCACTTTTAACGAGAAAATGTGAGTTATACTCCAACACAAACTTCCTCAAAATACAAAGATCCAGGCTCACATGGCTATCTCATGTAGTATAGGGAACCACACAATTGAGAATGCTTTGTTGGACTTAGGAGCTAGTGTAAATTGTTGCCTTACTCGATTTGTGAAACTTGGATTGGGAGAATTACACCCAACTCAGGTGGTGTTACGACTGCGGATCGGTCCATGAAAAAACCTCGTGGTATTGTGGAAGGCGTCTTTATACAGTGGATAAGTTTTATTTTCTGTTGATTTCATTGTAATTGACACTCAACCATCCAGATTGAGAAAGCGGTCCCCATTATCTTGGACGACCTTTCTTGCAACTCTGCCGTCTGCGTTCAATGCAGGGGAAATATCGCAGTTGTCCTTTGGCAATATGACGATGGAGCTAAATATCTTCAACATTGCCAAACAACCTCCCAATGCGAGATGATGAAATTGTTGATGTGGATTTAATCGAAGAATTAGTTGATAATACTTTTCTTTCAAATCTTAGTGATGACCGGCTTTACAAACATGTTTAACTTCACTTTGGTTTGAATTTTGATATTGACATATCAATAGATGAGGTTAACGCCTTACTTGATTCAGCACAATCCATGGACATTAACAAATGGAAGTCAAAAGTGGAACAACTAGCACCATCAGAGAAGAAATTGAGTCCATCTTCAGAATCACCACCAAAACTTGAGCATTGTGCATCTTTGGGCGTGAAAAATCCAACTTTGACATGCAGCAAGCTAACTTAGAAAGAAAATCACAACTGGCAGAACTTGAAGAAAGTCGTAATGATGTATACAAAAATGCAAAGATTTACAAACAGCGAATGAAAGTCTTTCATGACGAGTAAATTATGAGAAAATCTTTCACACCAGGTCGAGAAAGTACTTTTATTGATTCTCGCAAACTGCCTTTATTCCCAGGTAAGTTCTGTTATCGATGGGTGAATCCTTTATAGTCAATTGTTTTTTCATATGGAGCGATTAAAATTAAGAATCCAAAGAGCGGTGTAATTTTTAAAGTTAATGGTCAAAGATTGAAGCCATATCTAGAAATACCAACCACGTGAAAAAGGCAGAAATAGATTTGAGTGACCCACCAAATTTAAATTAAGAATTTTTCTTATTTATTTCTTCTTTTCGGTGATTTAAATTATTGTGAAAGTGTGTTTATTTAATCATTCAGTTTTCTTTTATCACTTAAATTATGTGTTCCTCAACTAGACGTTTCTCTTGAACATTCTCGGACAACTTCAACGTGTACAATCTCATCGAGAAGCGGATACGATTTTGTAAACGCATCGTATTTGGAAGCTACAACCTCAGAGTTGGTATCCGTTGAAGATCTAGAAAAGACAACTCAAAGAAATTGAGGAGGTATCAACGAAACCCAATCGAACTTGAGGAAAACTTCAATAAGAGGACAATTGTGAGATTATTATTTTTCTTTTCTTTTCTTTTCTTTTCTTTTTGTGTGTTCTTCTCAGTTTGTTACCCAGGTTAAGTGGCGGATAACGGTACTCCGTGACAATCAAAGTCGGTTACTTTAGTTTCCCATAATAACTAATATTCGAAAGAAGGTATGGATAGAAAGCGTGATTCTAGCAAAAGCATGGCGATTTCCTTGACTTCCTCGGAATGCCTCGCTACGATCTATAAAGCTCGGTCGAACGCATGCGATTGCTTATGAGAAATAACGTCCCTGTGACATCCGTTGGTTAATCGAGGCCAAGATACGTTTGGCGGTGAGTTACCTCACTAAATTTATTGCATACATGCTGGTTGTGGTAAAGGAAATTACTCGAGAAAAGCGAAGAGAAGTGAAAAACTTCATGTTAATTGTCATAAGTGTGCCAGGATGAAATGCGATAAAAATCCTTGTTCTTTCGGAATGATGTCGATAAAAGGAAGATAAGATTGATTCATTAGGGATGGCTTGAATAAAGAGTCATTGGATTATATCCTTTTGTCTCTTGAAACGCATCCAGTGGATACGTCTGAAAAGAGCAATTATCCGATTATGGCCATTATTTGGAAAGAACGCGTGTCCGATATAGTCTTGGGAATCGACTATAAACGACCTGTTTTGCGGTTTATAAGAAAACGGATGGGAAGCTATCTCGACCCGTAGAGGCGTTCAAGCCGTTTACGGGCGTAAAACCAGGAGGAAGATGTGAGCGCGATCACAACTACTGTAAAATATCCTTTTACCGTTGTTTTACTTTCTTGTTGTTTTATTTCACCCATTTGTTTTATCAATTGCATTATTGTCTTTAATAATTGAGTGCTTTTTCTTTTACTATTTCCTTTTTGACTCTCGAGCCATATGCTTTCTGGCGTTAATTGACATAGACATCTACCTCACATCGTAAAATCATTATCACCCAAGATCTTTGATATATGATCATTTTCTTTTAGACTCACAAATTATTTTTGAGAAGCATCCCATATGCGCTACTCCCATAAACAATTCAAGAACATTTGTGTGCTCTGCGGATTTAACTATGGCAAACATAAAGAGTTCGTTGAGGCGACCATCGATCTTGGTCAAAGCATAATGAGAAAGAAATTTGCATCGGTTTATGGAGGAGGTGTGGGTTATCAAAACTAGTCTCGGAAGCTGTTTATCTCGGAGGGAGCCAAGTGTTAGGCATCATCCCAAGAAGCCTCAAACCGTTGCTTTGTATGTCGACTCACCAACGGCGAAGAGTTAGTTGTCTCGGGTATGCGAAAGAATAAGCTCAAAATGTTGAATCATCTGATGCTTTTATTTTTTTTCTTACAGGGAGATCTTGCAACTCACAGAGGCACTAATCACATTAGCATCTTGGGCCCCATCCCAACATTCATGAAAACCCACCGGTTTGTTAAATGTCAATAACTTTTATAATGGCTTCATCGCATTTCTTAACCATGCGATAAAAAACCATTTTATCCGCTTTCCGTGAAAAAAATCTTTATTTGTGCTCATCTTAACGAGTTACTTGATACATTGCAAACTTATGGGCCGAGCGGATCCAACCACTTGTGTTGGAATGGCCAACTAATGATGGTAACAATGATAGTAGTAGTAAAGTGCAAATTAGATTTAACTCTCCGCTTTGTAAATATTTTCTTTTGATCCAAGCTCGGGTGATGTCTTCTAAACCCTATTCTCTTTTAAACATTGAGGACAATGTTCGTTCGAGTTGGGGAGAATAGTTGATAATTGTGGAATATCTCAATCTTGGTGTAGTTTTTATTATTTTTATTGTAGAAACTAACTATGGGCTTAAATTTTTGAGTCTAAGATGGCTGAATATGGAGTGTAGTAACTCACAGAAAGCATCTTATTATAATAATAATAATTAAAAAAAGTCATTTTGTGTGATATTTTCATAATTATATGAAATGATAACTTACAAATTTTATTATTTGTATAATCTTTGTTATTTAGTTATTTTACAACATGTTTTTGTTATACATATTGATGTTGGAGACAAATATAAGTTCTTGAAAGAATGCACGTGTATGTAATAATTTCAGTGAGTTTTGAGCTGTCATTTTTCTTGGAAATGCTTTTTTGCCAATTCTTGTTCGAACATGATTTATTCTTTATATATTATCTCTGAAAAAAAAAAAAAAAAAAAAAAAAAAATGTGTGTTCTTGTACGTCGAAGATCTATCTAGCTAGTAGATATGGAAGATTATTTAGAACCACAAAGATGACAGAAAGAGCCATCTTTGTTCCGTTTAGCCTTTTTAATACTTGGCCTGTTAATATGTATGTAGTTAACTTTGAGCCAAAAATAAATAAATAATAAAATAAAAAAATAAATACTTTTTTTTGTGATTATCTTGTCTCATTCAATGTGGAGTATCACCTTATATTTTGTATTTTTCACCACCCATTTATGTTTAAAAATAGAGATAATTTTGCATTAAAAAAAAAAAAAAAAATATGGTGCTAAAAAAAAAAAAAGAAACAAAAAAAAAAAATGTTTACAAAAAAAAAAAATAAAAATAAAAAAATCAAGTGAAAAGCACCTTCTGATCTCGAAAGTTAAATTTTTGAATATATATTTTGTTTTTCACATTATCTTTTTCTTTGTTAAGCCCGTCCTGCTTTCACGTTACGTCACAATAAAAATCCTTCTTGATTTTTTAAGGAGCTATATTACGAAATGGAAACTAGTTATATGGGTTGAAAAGATGTGGTAATGCATCTAAAAAATATAAAAATAAAAAATAAAAAAAAAAATAAAAAGGATGATGAATGTATTTGTTTGATTAGCATTTTTGAATTAAAATAAATCTTATTTCTAAAGTGAGGGCATATTTATCACCTTGGTGAGTGTGTGATATTCTTAACTTTATTATTTTCAATCAATTAATTCCAACTTGGAGTGATTATTTTTGGGTTTAATTTGTTTGTGGCGTATTACTACTACCGGTGAGATTTTGGGGTTTGCATGTCATTCTTAAAAGTGACTCGATTACTAAAGTTGTGACAAAGTTTTAAAGCGATTCATGTGGAGAGTTGATGTGGGAATGATATTTCTTTAAATATTGTAGATAATCTTATACTTTTATTTGATTGTTATCATTAATCGATTGAATAAATACCATAATATAAAAAAAATATTTGTTTGAGTTTTGTTTTTCGCTCAATTGCTAGGGACTAGCAACCAGCTGAAACTGGACAGAAGTGTGTTGAGTCTTAAAGTGTATATTTATAATGGAGAAAATCATCATTTCTGTTTTTTCATTTAACATCCACTATTTTTTATGTCTTTAAGTCCCTTGTAATTTAATTATGTATGTTTTATTTTAATTAAGTATTTTATGTATTTTAGGGGATATCATGGTTATTTCACAATAAGCGAGAGATCAGGATGGAAAAACGGACAACACTTTTGAACTCGGGACGATCGAAAACCTTAGGAGAAGCGTAAAAGAAAAATGCGTCTTTATTCACATCTATACGATCTTGTTACGCGTCTGCTTGATATTCACCCATGCCTTTGTTCACACATCTTGTATCTTTGTGGCATGCGATGGCGTGGCACTATACGATGGCGTGGCGGCATTTGATTGGGCGAATGATGTGGCATTGACCGACATGTGGCGTTGATTGATGATGGCGTTGGCCCGATGGCGTGTCATGATCTATTGAACCAAAAATGTTGGCCGGTGGCGTGGCGGAATATTAGTGGATGAAAAAAAGCGTGTATGCGGTACATGCATATACGCAGAATAACAGCGCGATGATGTGTTCCATCAAGTAGGAACTTGCCGTGTGGCAATCCTGCGTCAAATTGTTTTTCATCAGATGGCCATGATTTACTCGGTTTATCTATAAAAGGGCTCCCCACTAATTTGACACCTATGAATCATTTTTGGACTCCATTTCTGTAATTCCATCTCCATCTTGTATTTTCTACGTATTTTAATAAAATTCCATTTTTACCCCTAGTTCAAATATGGTGGCTAATTTCTTTCAAGCTTGGGGTTGAAGGTGAAGTCTCCAACATGCTCCATGGGCCAATTTGGTAAATTTACTTTCTTCTTTAATTTATGTGATTGTTTTTGACTTTTCGTAGTGACGGAGATAGTAATAATCTTGTCAGGATATGGTTGGAATAGCATCCTGCAAGCGAGTTATTCTTATTTGGCAGGAAGCCACTTGCTTTATCTATTAAAGTGTGGTTCATGATGGTGGAAGTTCCCCCTTCAGTTTAATTAAGTACTAATAATGAATATCAAAGTGGTGCATTTGAGTCTGATCAGGAGGTCCAAATATTTCATTTTAATAGTTTATTTCCAGTTTAAATTAAAACATTGATAGCCTGTCGTCCGTTTTTAAATCAATCACCCTCTTGAAAAATTAATTCTACAAGTAATTAAAATCCACCTCCTCGTGGGATGGAACACTCGTCACCCATGGTGAATCTGTTCTACAATAGATTCGTGTGACCTGCCGAGTTAACTAAAATTTTGCAAACAACGAAACACTTGCTTTTACATTTATTAGAGAGAAAATTTCCTTATAGTATTTTGTGGGTTGTCTTGACTCGGTTTCGATGAAGAGTGTCTAAAAAATTTGGTAAGTGATCTTTAATGTTGTTGATAGAAGGATTATTATTATCTAACACAACATATTCTTGACACACTTGGTCAAGATCATTACCATTTATTGGCAAGCCCATAGCCATAATATTTTATTAGAGTAAGGATTATGATGAAAGTGAAACCCCCCTCATGAATTAATTGGAACTAAAAGAAATATTAATCTATGGCGAAAAGTTAAGTGTGAATTTAAACTCGATAATTTCATTTAAATTGTTTAAATCTTTAATTTATTCTAGCCATTTTATTTTTCATTTTAAAATAAAAAAATCCACTTCCAACCAACTCACGTATATCTTGAAAATTAACCCTACGCGTAATTAAATCTATTTCATATGAGTTGACATATGTCACCATAAATCTATGGTACAATAAATTTGAACACTTGCAAGTACAATAAAATTTATACAACAATAATATTATTATTAGTCAACCAATCTAATGCCAATGTCACAGGATTTGGCTGTTTATCAAGAACTTATAATAGATAAAGTAACAATATTAGCAATAGGAGCATAAATAATTTTTTTCGAGACTAGAATGAAATGATTCTTAATTGCATGGTTAATAAATCATCAAGCCAACATAAAAGTTGTTAATATGTAAAAAATGATGAGTTTTTATAAATATTCAAATAGGCTCAAGATTTTTAATTGTAATTAGCGCCTTTGACTTACTAAGATCTCGACCGATAAATAAAAAGATCGGAAAAGATTTAACATTTTTGGATATTCTTTCTTATAACCACCCAGGATGACTAACATTTTAGACATTCTTTCTTTCGCATCTGGCGCTTGGCTTCTCGGCTAAGAATAGCTTACGGATAAACTTTGATACACTTTCGATTATATTGATATACAAAGGGTGTAATTTTCTCTCAGAGTAATGCTGCAATAAGATTACAGCAGCTTGAGCAGTCTCTTTGTATTTCCTGTGAAGACCCCAAAAAAACATACAATATTCTTAGTTATACTTGAAGTATTGACTGGAATAATCTTGAAGAATAATTTGTGAGTATTTAAAAAAAAAGAAGCTTGTATTTAAATATCT